>LQRL01152983.1:9619-25574 GCA_001703475.1 Hydroides elegans
AAATCTAACATCAGTTTAAAGTCTCATTAGTTGTGTGGCTAACTGGAGCGATATCTAGTTCGCAATAATACCTAGAATTTTATGATTTTCTATAAACACGAATCGTCGTAACGTACTCGTGAATTTATGTTCTTTTTCATATTCAATTTAAAACATTTAATTCATAAGCCTATGCATTTTATTTGCATTTCTTTTGAAAGGTTTTGAATTGAAAATAGGTTTAGATATAGCGTACATCTAAGATTGCTGACACATGAAATTAAAAAGATATATATAAGAAGAAATTAAGCCTGTAAACATTATTGTATCATCATATCTTAACCTTAAGATAAACACAATGATCAGATTAACATAATAATAACTTTTATATTCAATTTTATTTTATAAACATAAGCCAGTAATACAAATAACACATTCAGTGAATATCTCAATCGTTGAATGCGACGCAATATGACGCTTATTCCTAATTATTTGCAATCAAAGTTTTATATTAGAATAAATATTATTTGCAATCAAAGTTTTATATTAGAATAAATATTCTCAATTTATCATTTGTTTTATAAAGGTTCTGCAAAAAAGATACATTCAATTTAAGCCATCATATATTTCAAGCTTATATTTATCCTGCATGTTATAACACAAAAAAACAAGAGGAAGGAATGAGAAATAACTCTACATCAAACCAGTTAAAATGGGATATAACTTGAAAGCGTTCATTGAATATATAAGCTAGAAAGAATTCCAGAGAATAACAGTGATGTCTGTCTGGTTGTGTTGTTTATATTGTTTTCATTATTACAAGGCTTTAGTATTTTTCAATATTGTTATAGCACTGTGTTAACAGATTTATATTACAAAGCTCATAATATATTTGACTTTAATAATTCAGCCAGTTTTGTTAATTATTATCGCCACTAGATAGAATATGCATGCAGTTGAAATATCTCGTATAACGGAGTCAGCTATGGAATCGCCTCTCTGCAAATTCAACATCGTCAGAAGTTTAATAACCACGCGCATGCTAGGTTTAAATGGATTCATGGTTTTTTAAAGTAAAATATGTGTATAAATCAACATTTCAAATGTTTAGTGCATAATATATGTTTCTTGGTTCAAAACATGCCTTTAAACGTCACAAACTTTATTAACAAAGGAACACCATTGGTGTTCTATATCGCGTCTAGATGGACATAAGATGATAAATGATAAATGATAGATGATATAACATTCATTTTAACCCGGGAAAGAAAATGGCAAACCGCAATTGATCTCGTCCGTGCCGTCTATGCAGTTGTTTTCGCCATCACATCGATAGCAGTATTCAAAACATTGGCCACTCGCACACCGAAATAAAGCATATCCGCAAACTGACAGATCTACAACACAATTCGACTTAGCAAAATCATTTAAAATGTCATTAGAGCCGTAAATTATGCTACTTACATTTTTATGTGATATATATATGTATCAAAAGAAATAATAAGAAAATCATCGTAAATTTACAAATTTCATAAAAATGTAAGCTTGAATGAGCTTATGTTATATATTTGTCACAGGGTTATTTTAATTCTGGGTCGTACAAATTTGAATCTTTGCCGACAATTTTAAGATAACTAATGGTGGGAAACAATCATTTTGACATCTAAATTCTATCAAATGATGATAAAGTGATTGAACTTATACGCAAATAAATGACAAAAAAAGAACAGCCAAGCAGTTATTTAAGTCAGCTCATACTTAAGTAAAATGTTCATCTTAATCTTATTGCACGTAATTTATTTTGATAATGAGTAAACATTCAATCTAATTAAATCTATTTTTCACATGTCATAGTTTAACATATATCATATCCATACCGCAATCGTCTTCATCGGTGCGGTCGTTACAGTCTATGCGGCCATTACATCGGCGTGATATCCAAACACACTGGCCATTAGAACATCTGAAATGATTTTGTCCACATGTCGATATATTTAAAACAGATCAATACACATAAACTTTACTACCTGTGTCTTAACTTTACTTCAAATATGCATATCAAATATTGATTTATGTAACAAGTAATGAGTTTATTTCCCGTTATTTTGAAATAATATAGTTTACCGTCTTGGATCGGTGCATGGATAGGCATGTATGCCTTATTTTATTTTTTTCTTATTTTAATACTTGCACGAAGAAAATATTCATATGCAATAGATTACAAATCACATTTCACATTGCTGATAAATATATACAGATAATATACACATATACAAAGATATATGCTATGTTGAATACCGGCTAAAACAATTCATATCAAATATCATACAAACACTACCCTGAAGGATCCAAAAATCAACACAAATAATTGACTTGAATTCACGCCATATTTATTGAATAAATAACTGCAAAATCACAGCAATATTGCATATGATGCAAACCCATATTAATAAACTTATTGGTCAACAACATTAACTTAAACATGTATCATTCATCCATGCAACAATGAATAATTTGCTTTCAATTTTTAATTGTTGAAAATTTTCAAATATATTGGTAAGGCAACATATCACTTATAGTATATTTTGTTTTTCGATAAATGTTTATTAATGTAAAAGCCTCTATCAGTATAAATGAATGAAAAAACCTTACGTCTGAAAATATTTGAATTCTAAATAAAACCTTTAATTACCGCATTTGTCTTCATCCGAGCCGTCGTCACAATTTAAACGAGCATCACATCGTTTGCTATAATAAATGCAACTTCCATCATGGCATTGAAAATCATCCGGGTGAATGCAGGAGATATTATCTGTGCGAAATGGTAAAACGATGTTCATTATACCAATTAAAATTATGCATCTAAAAGAAACTCACACGGAAACGTCTTTTCTTAGCAATACAAATACTTATTATTTTGAACTGGATAACAAATAGTTATTGATATAATATTAATTGAATCTATATTTCGAATTCAAATATCAAATACACGGAAAGACATCATTGTTTACATAATCGCTCTACGTTAATTTTGCATTTTCTTATTGTTGCATTTCTATGAGTTTATGTATATACGTTGTGCATAATACCACATTGATTTATCAACATATATATGAAAGGACACCAAATTGATGTAATCTAAAATGAGTTGTACATTGAACATAAATAATAATTAAATCGCAAATGTTATTATATAAAATTATGTCAGATACTTATCAAAGATAATTGAAATATCGATTGACTTATTATTCTATGACGATCAATATTGATTTCATCATTAAAGTAATGCAAACAAATATAAGCAGGCTTACCACAGTCTCCCTCATCTGAGCCGTCGTTGCAGTCGAGCATGCCGTCGCAACGGTCCTTGTAGTAAACACATTGGCCATTGCTGCATTCGGAAAAAAAGGCGCATGCTGAGGATGCTGTAATAAAAAAATACAAACCATTATGAAAATGGAAGTTCAATGCTTGTATAATTTATAATATAATGTACATTGATATGCGATATTGATATGGGTTTCTTTTATTAAAGCTATCCTTTTATTAAGTACATAAGTTTAAACTTAAAGTATTTAATACACATACAATTCCTATAAAACATCATATATAAAAAATATGTTTTCTTCAATGCAATAGAAACGTCTCAGGACATTCCATGATGCATCATTGCTGTGTCTGTTTTCCAGTCAACCAGTCACTTAAGTGAATCATTGACTGTCACATAAGAAACACAGTGCGACTTAATTGACTGAACTTTTAAGGTTACGGTTATGCCCTAATTGTTTTAAAGTATGAAGTACAAATTATTGTTCAAATGATTTAACAAATGTTTTAATATTTATCTTTGTTATTTTTTAAAAAATTATAAATTTATATTATAGACTAAAATAATATTGAACTAAAACATTACAAAACGTGAAATCAACACATTGTGTCTCGTGAAAACATCAAGTCAGCTTTCAGTTCGCTGACATTTTGGCTGACTTGACTGAAAAGAATTGACTGACAGAAAATAAACGCGTTGTGGCCTAAACTCACTGATTGACTGGGAAATATGAACTGACTAAAAATCAACTCGCCCTGCACTATTCTTTGCTTGGGTCGAAAACAATGAAGTTATTCCCAACAAAGTTTATCCATCGATAAACAGTTATTTTGAATTCAGCTATTCTTATCAGGTCCGCAAATACAGTCCATTTTGCCAAGGGTATTAATTTGAATTCATTTAAGACAATTGTGGTATCGGATAAGCATTGTGAATTATAGGAAGATGGCAAAGATATGACCTAACGATCCTTGTAAATATTTGTCACATTTGTGTTTGATTAACTTAAATTGACCAATACTGAAGCTTGAAATAATAAGGCTATATATAATTAATTACTAATGTACTTTATCAGGTTACATTGAAAACTTCATATCAAACTAAAACCATAGCAATGCCAATTAAAAATAATCTATATCGTTTAAAATGTCATACTATTTCATTAGTTAACATGTGCTTTACCCGCACACAAAGCATACTACATCAGACAAATGTAAAATATGTATCTCATTCTTTTTTTGCAACAATGACAATTTACTTATGTGTTTGATGTTCATTATCATGTATCCTTTATTATGTATACTTCATTATATGTAGACAATTGAATAAAACTTAAATAGTTGGTCCTTTTAAACGTGCTTACTTTTAAATATCAATGTTGAGCTTTAAGCAATTTGATTACGCGACCTATCTAGCTTCAAAAAGACAGTGACTTTTGAAACATATAGTATATGCCATTGGCTTTACAATACCCCTTCCTGCTAGTCTTTACGGTGCGTATACATGAAGTAATTAAGACACATTTTCGACGAAAATCCACTTTTTGATCCCGTGACCGATTCAATTCAAAATGTCGGCCATATATGAAATTTATTGGCTTTGCAAATCACCTTTTTGCAAGTATGTGTGTTTCATCAAAAAATATTTTATAAAGAAACGTAGGGGTTTTAAACAAATGTGGGTTATTTCTAGAAATGCATTGAAGCCAATTTCTTAAATTAAAACAATACACCTAAATTGTATCGATATTTGCATGAATTTACATTTAATAGGCCCTTACTTGGATTCAACTGGGAAACTTTTATACAAAGATAAAATATGGAAATTGTTGAATAATTGTACATGTATTCGTTTTCGTGAATTAGACAAGAGGGGGATCACATCAATCAAAAGCAGCTCTAACGTTCAAAGAACAATGGATTAATTCAAAGAGATAATTCGTCAGTTCAATCGGCAACGGTGCAAGGAAGATTTAAAGAGCATATTCACCTTGATGAAATTATAAATTATATATTATTAGGTTGTGTTGTTATTCTTAATTATATATTAAGAATAGCAACACAACCTAATAATATATGTAATTAACTTCATAAACATGGTGCCTTAGTAAAACAAACTATATAATCTCTATTTGAATGAGGTCCTTTTTAACAATGGATTTCACTTAGTTATAGTTCGACAGCAAGGTTTCAAAACCATCATATATAAGCATATATTTGCTTGCATTATGTCAAAAATAGAGAAAATTTATCGTTCAAAACATGTTCAAAATTGTGTTTTTATAAAGCAATTTTAACAAATTTCACTGAATTTTAACATGGGGTTAAATGGGGACTGAACAGCATAATCGGCTTATGGACGCAGAGCGGGGTAGGGAGGCTCTACAAAACTAAAGTGGACAATTTAGGCACAAATAAACAGCCGTGAGTATAGTTACCATGATATTTTTTGTAGTGTAATATTTCTTCTTGAAATGGGGTTTGCAAACCCGAATCCCAGTCAAACATCCCAGGACAAAACATCATGAAATTGGACAAACAAGGACATAGAGTCCCCGACCAAAGAAACCCCGACCATAAATTCCAAGAACATAGAGTCCAAGATCATAAAGTCACCCCGGACGTAAAATTACTAACAATGTAGTATAGGACATGTTGATATTTCTTATAACGAATAACATTAATGTTTGATATTAGAATTGTAAATACATTGAATGAAACCATCGCTAGGGATTTGGTAATATTGATAACTGCGAAGGTTGAATGTGTTAGACTGGGTATCCACCCGAAAGGTTTCCGCTAAACAGTTGGTCGGAAATATTTTTTTTTGGGTAGAATATTTTGGCGGAAACATTTTTGTCCAAGGCTAGACTGAAAAAATGGTGGCACAAAATTAGCATAATCCAACCACATATGAGGCAAGGGATTAAGGAACTTCAACAGCATAAGTCCATTCAATGCAATTGTTTACATAAAAAAACTATCAACTAAAACATTCTGACCGTGGTTCATTAAACTAAATATTGCATGCAGTACTTACGATTAATCCTTGAAATAAATAGATCTATTATACCCTAACATATACGATTCCAAACGATATAGGTGTATATTAACTTCCACATTAACTATATATAGCAAATATGAAAAGTATAACCATTCCATGTTTCTCAATTATCCTGTCATTTTATTGTCACACAAAAAATAATGACATTTGCACAGGCAAGGCACCGTCATTTCAACGTTTATAATTATCACTTTTGAACCTTAATATATCGGATAAAAATAAGAACAAAGTAAATTTGTCTTGATTAAAATGATATTGAACATTCTGATGTGTTGTTATTTACTCAAGTAAAATGTTATTTATAAGATCCATAAGCATCAGCATTATGATCATGAATGTTCATTCAGATAAACTTCCTTAAATGTGCTTTGCAATTCAGAAACATTCGACTTTTATTAGATTCCATAATATGCGGTTAATCGACATTTCAATGCTTTCAAAACTATATGTCATATTTATTTATGTTTTAATTACACGATACCCCATTTATCATCATATTAAATTGCAATTATGCAATCGTATCTCGGAAAATAACAATTATATGTTAAAAGACGTTAGCAGATGTAAAATATGGATTCTGCCTGTTCAAAAATCAATAGGGTTCTGCCTGGTCAAAAATCAAAGGGATTCTGCCTAGTCAAAAATCAATGGGGATTCTGCCTGGTCAAAAATCAATAGGGATTCTGCAATCCCCATTAATTTTTGACTAGGCAGAATCCCTATTGATTTTGACCAGGCAGAATCCCTATTGATTTTTGACCAGGCAGAATCCCCATTGATTTTTGACTAGGCAGAATCCTCATTGCTTTTGACCAGGCAGAATCCCTATTGATTTTTGACCAGGTAGAATCCCTATTTTACATCTACTGGCGTTCTATTATCATCACACGTTAGTATCATTGCATCTAAATATATGCAATTATAATATCTTGTTTTAAAGCGACACATTAGCTTCATCAGAGTAGCGAGCTTGATTTATTCCTCATTTAGTCAATATATGTAACCAACGTATGTTAATATTGCCTTAAAACAAAACAGATGTTAACATCCGCATGATTTACAGGTTGACTTCAATACATACATGATTGCATTGATAATTGAAATTAACCACTTCGTGTGTTTGCCAAAAATTCTCTATCAAGACTGCTTTATAATAAACAATGTTTATGTATATGAACAAGTTGTGTTATTATTGATATCAAATGATAACAATGAAATGCTTTAAATGTATACATTATACACTATTGATATATAGTTACGATATAACCGTGATGTTAATATGTATATAAGGGCAAGCAAGCAAGCAACCACCATCGTGCTATTTATAATTCCTAGATTTGATGCCTAGATGTAATCTAGATGTTTTTTTTTTTCAGAATAATTTGGCTCTAGGTTTAATTACACAACATGAACATACACATCCGCATGCGTTTCAGATGTTGTTTCTAAATAAGCGCTTACAATTATAATAATCATCATCATCATCATAATCATTATCAAATATTGTTATAAAAATAATGATATTTGGTAAATGCTTAAGCATATGCTATATAGATTTTATTCGCTATTTGCATTTACATATGTATTCATGTATATACGTTGTCAATTTAAAAACCGTTTTGCTCATTGATGCCAATATGAAATATAAACTTTTCGATTATGTAAGTGGTGGAGCTATCTCAAATAATGATATGAGGATGTACAAAATCTGGGGTCAAAATGCATCGAAATGGCCCTTGCTCTACAGATGATGTGGAGTATACCATGTGCCAAAATTTACGTAATGTTTATGATTTGTTATAACGCTGTACAAGCATTTTAATTGAGATCTGGTAAATTAGATATTTAAATGAGATATTCTATAATATATTATATAATTAATGAAACAACTGGATCGCTTCATCCTCTTTAAGATTTGCACCTGCAATCGCCATTCCTTTTTTGCGTGTATTTCTATTCTCTTCTTTTACATTTTGGAGTATCTCATTTTAGGCTTTGAACATTCCTTTGGCGCAATGTGTCATTACAACTGAACAATCTATTATAAATCACGTTTTGGTAAGATTTACATGGTATGTTACATGCGTACATGTATATTAATTCAGGTCATTATTTTATAGTGTTATAACCAATAAATCCATGTTTATTTTATTATTATTTAATTTTGAAAATACCGGTCATGTGAGTATTTCAAAGTGACTTCCCTATTTAAACTTTGATTTGTCATTATTGCATATTTTCTAACCACAAATAATATGCAAGGTATACTCCCCCTATTTAATTAACTGCATATCTTTATTAACAAAACAAGAGGGCAAGTTTTTAGTTCCAAATTTCACACATTTTCCAATCCCATATTTTCATATATCAATTTCAATAACACGCAGTTTAGAAACTGTCATTTTACGATGAGATATCACATGCACATGAAAATAATACATTAAAAATATAATTTTTATTTATTGCTCAATTTTTACCAATGTGAAACTGTCTGATTATTATAGGATTTCACGTGAGTATCTATATTTAAAGGTATAAGTTAAATCGATTTTAATATTTTTTGTTCGAAATTGTTAATTAACTTATTCATAACACAGTGCTTGAATTGCGCGAAGACGTGTATAGTTTTCAATCCGGCATGATCCTTTCTATGGAGCCCATGATTCTGATTCAGGAAGGGCGGCAGAGTGCCGGGGGCAACCGGGACCACGGCATCTGTATCTTCAAAGAAACAAGAGCTGCGAAAACTTTCCAATTGGACCGGAACACAATATCATAAACTTTATTATACAAATATCAATCCATCAGATAATATCATCAGACAATACTATATTTAATTGATTATGTCTTATTGGCAGATGTTTTCAATAATGGATCAATGTGGGATCTGAATGATCAACATTTTAAGCAAATAAAAGTATATGCATTGTTTATAACGAACAGCAACTCACTGAGGGAGCTTCAATGTACATAAAACATATTATTACTCATTTTAGAAATATATAATTTATATTGGTAATTATGTATCTCTACGAATAAAATCATTGCCTTTTACTAGAATTGCAAAAGAATTGTGGTTTGAAAAATGAGGTACGGAAATAATGAGTCGAAGGGCTCAGGCACCTCTTTACCCTTTCCAGAGGGCTTGTAGCAGCTTTAGTTGAGATCCGATTTGCTATATTTTTCCTCATTCACAATTTATCGTGGTTAACATTGAATCATATTTATATATGCTTAGTATAATTTTCTAATGTAAAGTTTAACGAGGCTAAGCAAGGGTACACCGAAAAAGCGTCGACTTCTTGTTCACAGCTTTAACATATGCGTCTTCAAATAAAAATGCAACAATACTAGAGACATTTAGATAACGTTTAAATATTTATTAACGTTATTATTCCACTATTAATTAGCATTATTTAAAAGCTAAAATGACGCATACCTGTATTGTAGCATTGGTAAAATAACCTGTTCTCTTGAATTATCAAAACGAGTTTATTAATATGCTGAACGAGGCTAAGTTTTAGATAATCAATGTCTATTTCCTGATATCCAGCGACCGCTAACCAAACATTTCGTTGCAGTCTGGTGCTCCTGAAAAAAAACAGTAAATATTCTAAGAGGTATCTTATTTACCATTGTATTTTAAGAGAATGTCGGGCATTATTAAATGCACATTGATAAATCAATACTATATAATTTCATAATGCATTTATATAATAGAAAAAAAAATATTTCCTGACAGCCTGATGAGTTCTAATGAGAACGAAACCGCTATATTTTCCCTCTCCTCTTTAAATAAAAAACCGGATATTTTTGCACTAAACATAGTTTTTGGGTGCACCCTATATTATTAAACATATATACATTAAACTATATTGTTCTACAAGTTTAGAAATGGCCGCATCCAGTACACGCGATTATAAAAATGCGCAGAAATGTCTAATTGCAAAAGGCAAATTCATTTCGGTGTGAAAATTGAGTTTAGAAATCCCAATTTTTACTACCTTTACTGTTTGCGAAGCGCGTTTGGCTCTATTTAAAAGAATGACAATCGCCGTTAAAATTACGCGACTGTGACGTCAACAATGCAATGACGCACTCACCATAGATACAATGGGGTAATTTCAGTAACCGCAGTTTATGTGTAGTTACGCATAAATCCATGGAAGAGTACTCAACTTATTTCAAAACTGGATGAAATGTTCGGTTAGCGGTCGCTGGATATCAGGAAATAGGCATTGATTATCTCAAACTTAGCCTCGTTCAGCATAATTTGCTAATGTATATCATAAAACCCAAATGTGTGTATATGTTTGACCCCACATATATAATTGAGCGAAATAACAATTGTATTGAATGTTTAAAAGTTTTAAATCCGTTATTCCTTGCTTGAAAATAAAAAGGTATAAATTTATAAATGAGTTTAGTTTTAATCTGGAAATATATAATACATTTTAGTTTTTTTTAAAGTTTATTACAAATGTAGTGTGTATAAGGAAGCTCTTTATGGTACGCAATATGATAACCACCACATAGTAACGTGTGTGCTACAGCAAGTTATGTCAGAAAGTGGTGATTGAATTAAGAAAGCTAGTTATAAGCCACGAAAATAAATATTACAATATAAACAAATAAACACATTTTAACGAAAAGCACGTTATGTTAAAGAAAAATGAACATTTTGTTACATCGAAAAATACAAAATTCTAGAATAATGAAACGAATCCTGATTCATCAGTATTATACACATGAGATTTTTGCGCCACATCTCGATTATCTAGTAATAAGGAATTGTCAATTCTGCACCTAATCAGTAATCAGCGTTCTGCATGAGATCTCGAATCTTCAGTAGGAGCAAGAGCTATTTTTTGTATTTCATACGACATTATGCAAGCTATTTTCTGGGTCCAGGGTCTTTCACATTTACCAAATTAAGCACTTTATTCTAAAAAATTCAAATATCCAAATAATATTTAAAAATAACAAGCCATCGTCATTAGCAACAATTCGACCATAAGACTAGATTATCCTCGTCGATGGGGTCTCTCATTTCTCTCATGAAATAATAAGATATATTAGTCTTTTTCTATTATCCTCCAAGGTATTATGTTGAAACATTAGACTAATTTATTCATTATTGAAATATATGATGATAGTTTATTGCGGTTATGTATGCTGGTATATTTAGGTGAATATTGTATTTTTTGTTTTGTATTTATGTCGATTTTGCAATTAGAATTTGTGAATTCATTCTATGTTAATTTGCATTTGCACTTGACGGTGTTGACACAACACTGGTGAAACCAATTTGATATATTACATTCCCTTACTTTACAGGAGTAACGATATTCCGTTGCTGGTTTGGCATAGTTCTAGCGAGTGCGTTTACTTTCGTTGTTAACGACCCTTGCGGTGTTGGTGTCCTTTTATAAAAAATGTATTGGTGAAACCAAATGCATTATAGTTTCACGACTTTGGTCTTGTAACACGACATATGTACTGGGCTCTACTTATACACAAACCAAAACAAATCTTATTGCAGTTTTATTGAATTCGTTTTGAACCTTGATTATAACGTTTACATAATGGTAATCACGTGATGAGAAAAATTCCCAAACAACGATTGGGCCATTAGACAAAACAATAGTGTTGCTTCTTATAGTTTTTCATGAATGTAATGTAAAATACCAACCGGCTAAGCCATCTCTTATTGAAAAACATCAAACCATTCAAAATAGTAAATTGTGTATATTTTTACTGCAATAATTTTTTTAAGCAAGCATGAAGAAATGAGAGGAATTTACATAGATAGATTTGACATATAAACATAATAATGTTAATTTCATCACCTTTAAAATGTTCTGCATAATTTAAATGCACACTGTAAGTAAGAATACACATATTAATCCCTTTTCAATCCAGTCACTATATAGCCTTACACGTTTAAGACAAGTTGCACATTTTAAATGAACTTTGAGCAAACAGGACCAAACACATCTATGTAGGATTATAACCTTAAATGAATATTAAGTGCGAAATAAATAAGATGTTCATTTGTTAGATTACCAATGAAATAAAGGTGAAATTAATGTATAATTCAGAATTAAGAAATTAGTTTCCCATATATCAAAGTTTTTTTTAACGTTTTTCTAACGAATTCATAAACTGTAGTCAACCAGAGTTGCAAAGGATATAATAAGTTATAATAATATATTATTGGTGCTTTTAATTATGACCAATCAGTTTGTCACAGCTTTGCTGAATAAGTGCAATATATATAAGTAATACGATTATAATCAATATACATTTAAAATATCATTTATTAACAAATGTTTTTAAAATATTTATTTTAATTTAATTTTAAAATTATTTCGAGATGTGCTGTTAAAACATATTCATACATTTGAACAAAACACACACTTGGTATATTCGAACAAACTTTTTTTACATTTCATACCTTATATAAACACTTTTTTCATGAATTAACATAGTACACTAATTCCTATTATGATTATATTGTAATCAAAATACTTCTCAATTGAACATTCTGAAACCATATTCGGATATAGTTTCTATGTCACTTTCATTTACTCTCTCAATTTGTATGGTTAATACGCCGGCCTTAGATAAACAATTATTATCAGAAACAAAAATTTGTTAAATGTATGCAATTACTTATATTATGCAAACATAGAAAATCAGGAACGCCGATTCGTGTATTATTTTATATACCAGTAATATATTTCTATTTTTGGTATCCTCTTTGCAACAAAACATATGAACTTATTAAGTTGTTGTATTAGAAAAAAAATAACATAATTAAGAACATAATCAGAAAAGCCCTATAAACTTATTACAACAATATTTTCCAAAATAACTATAGATAATAACAACAATAAATGTATTTTGCTTCAAATATTATTGACTTTTTTGCGCTAGTACCCTTTTTATTTACATACGAGTATGACATTAAGAGTTTCTATAAAATAATTTATTTAATTCACATGCAATCTATACTAAACGTATTTTTGGATGAGTTGACTTTAGAGAAATATGTTTACAAATAAAATGGATACATGCTTTACACCATTATATATACGGGAGACCAGTGCTAAGTACTCAACATTTCACTATATTTTATTTGGTCATTTATATAGAGTTTATCTAGACCTTTAAATTGTTTGTTTATATTTTAAGAATATAAAACCGCAATAATTGAAAATGGTACAAATTGAAGGTATATTTTATAGATAAAATAAAGAAACCTTAAAAAGGTGTAATTTGAAACCAGCACTTACAGACTAAAACTGGTCATTGGTCATTGCCAAAGAAATGTTATTTATTTATATGTTTGCAAAATCGGAAATAACTATATAAACTACATAACGTTTACAATGTAATACAATACAAATGAGTAATACTGGGAAGATTATATACAAATACTTCTTTGTTTATACATTACTTATCCATTATCAAATAGTTCTAAATTAAAGAAGGTGCATTCACATTTACCACCTTGTCATATGCATTTGGACAGGAAACATCCAAAAAATTAATCAAACACACATGTTAAACATATTTCCTCGTAATATTTAATCAATCAACCATAATCATGAATTAGTACCAATGTACTCCATATTTTACATTTGCGAACATGATTTTGCACGACTTATTTTTCAATTAATCTATTTAAGTGTAGTATGGATCCGATGTTGATTTCCGCCTAAAATAGTTAAATAAATACATAATTAGTCTTGCATCTACATCAATATAGAATAAGATTAATTTAAAACAGTCTTGGTTATATGACCAAAAATAAACACATGATTTTCACAAAAAATAGAGATATCAATGATTAGAGGTTTCATTAATATTAGATATAAACTTACAATGGAACGCTTTTATATCTTGTCAATTGTTTTTCTTTGGGTCTCAGCATGTCGGTCTTGCTCATCGGTCGATCTGTTTTGACACTTCTCTCACAATGAAAATCAGCAACAGTTGGAAGCATGGTCAGGTTTTGTGGGAGTTGTTCTGATTTGCTTTACAACAAAGAACATTATAATTCATAAAGTTCATAATTGCAAAAATAGTCATAATTTATTTTAATCAAGCATTAATCTTTCAAAATAGTATATTCTGTGTATTTTAAAACACAATATATATAACTTACAACTGTAAATAATAAATATTCATAATTTTTCATGAACACAATACATTGTACCGTTTAATGAGTGTAATATTAAGACTTACAGAGGCATACTTTCAGATCCTTCCAATTGTTTTCTTTTGGGGTTCTGCATGCCGGTCTTGACAACCCTTTTACCACGAACAACACCAGCGGCTGGAGTCATAGTCATGTACAACTCTTTCGTCGATCTGTTTTAATTGCAATTTCTAAACCACTTATTTAACAAATGACCATTTAAGAATAATTTTATATTCACCATATAAGTATTAATTGTATAGTTTCAACATATTTCCCAAAAGAACATATCAGTTACTGCTTAAACAGAGTCTAAATGGAATCTTGATAAACGCCATATCATCATCTGTTTAATAACTAATGGTGGAAATCAAACTTACTCAGACATGCTATCAGATTGTGTCAACTGTTTTTCATTGGTTTTATTCATGTCAGCTTGTTTCAGGTTGTCTCCTTTCGCTTTGTTTAGCAACATGTTGGTCTTGCTCACAGGTTCGTTTTCATTGTCATTTCGTTCACGTGTGACGGAGGCGTCGGGTTGCATGGTCAGGAGTTGAGGGCCCTTTGGGGTGCTTTTGATAAAATCGAATAGATGAAACAGATTTATCCTTGCACAACCAATGCATTACTTTATAATATTTTAAATTAAACAAGCGCATCTATACATAATAGATAGGGTATTTCCAAACAAAAACTATGCATGTGCAAATACTAAGATAACATTTTCATAAAATTTTATATTAAGCACATTTTAGCTGGTAATTGTTTACAATAAACTTACAAAGAACTTTTGCCAGATCGTTTAAAGTGTTTTCCTTTGATGCTCTGAAGTCGCATTCTTGTCTTACCAATCGGTAGGTCGAAAGTAAAGTTTTGTTTACAAAGAACATTCTTTGCCGTTTTGCCTTTTTGACAAAATTCAGTCACCCATAATTTATTCATGAATGTAATCTATTAAAACATCACAGAGTCGTCAGATATAGCCTTTGACGATTTTACAAGTCGCATAACGATGTATGATATTAACACATTTCATTTGCCTCAGCGTATTATTTATAAATATGTGAATTGCAAATCTAAACTAACACAGGCTCCTTCGCAGATCTGCCAGCTTGTTCCTTCGGATTGTGGCGTAGTGCATCGCCTTTGTTCAATCGTAGAACTTCTGTTGCACATGACTCAAAATGGGTGTCTGTTGCAGATGACAGCCTGGTCATGTCGTCTAGTTCCATTTCTGAACTGCATCTAGATAAGAAACAGCAAAACCACACATTATGAATTGCAAAATAAAATGTTAAGGTTATAATAAATAGAATATATGCCATCGCGATAACTGTCATTTCTTTTGATAAATAGATTAGTCAAGATAACAAAGAAAA
>LQRL01152983.1:25858-41061 GCA_001703475.1 Hydroides elegans
TCGTCTAAACATAAATCATCAATCTTAGAAACAAAAAGGGCACGATTTCAACTTACGTTGAAGCATTTTAAAACAATTATTAAATTTATTATATCATATTGATAATCTTGTCAAGTTGCAAGATAACCGAATAAAATTATTATTTACTTGAATATCTATTCAACTTTAGCATGATAATAAAAAAAATAACTTACACACGCATGATGTCCGATCTGTTCAAAGGCCTTCCTTTACTTTTGTTTCGCATCAAGTCTTTCATGCTCAATGATCGGTTAAGTTTAGTTCTGCCTTGGCTAGGAACGTCATTTTTGGATGGCAGAATGGTTAGGTAGTATTGCTCCGCTGTTGACTGGCGTCGTTTGGGATTTCTTGGAATAGGGCCATCATATTCTTCAAATACCATCTGATAATTTTCCACGCGCACGTCGTCATATGAATCAGCTGGAAGATGGACATCACCCTCCAACCAGAGATCCGCATATCCATATGGATCTCTTACCATTGATGTGTAGTTGGTTGACAGTTGATTACGCGTTCCACTGGCGAAGGTTGTTTCTTCATAGAACTGGACTTCTGTGTCATTTCTTGCCGCAGCTCGACGTCCCGCAGATCTAGTGCGTTTCTTGCGAGGTTTCTTTGCTCTTTTGTTTTGTAGTTTGTTCTTCACACACACAATAGAGACGGCGAGGCCTAGGATGAACAGTACAGTACCTCCAGTGCTTAGTCCAATCACCAACTTGTTTGAGAAGAGACCTTTAATTAGATAAAAAGTAACACATATGTTTTAATGTTGAAATATACTAACATGTTATTTATGCTATAAAACAACAATAAACGGGCTCAACATATTCATCATTTATCACGAAGCCGTTATTTATTGTGTTGGTTTGTTAAAATGTGCCCTGATGTTTTCAAGGAAACCCATCTCAATTAATAATATTTGTCATTTAGTAGAAAGTACACACAGTGCCACTACATGTATAACATGATTTAAGTATTCAAATAAGGCTCACATAGAATGACTTCCTCGTCGCTTTCGTCGTCGCAGTCAGTTATTCCGTCACAAGTGCGTTCAATCGGCAGACAGCTGCCATTGCCGCATGTGAAATCGGATTTCGGACATTCTAAATAATGCCATAATAAAATTAACATTAACACTATTAACATTTTGATCAATTCAGTATCAATGCCAAGGCAGAAATAAGGCACTCACAACCCCACATACATACGAACTTAGATGTATTTATTGTATTTTGGGTTGTGAATATTCATTAACGACTTTATTCGGGTCTTTACTGATAATTGCCTTCATATCAATTATATGCAAAGTTCAGGTTTATGTTAAATAAAAGCTATCCTATATGTGTATACATACCACAGTTTATCTCATCAGTTCCATTTTGGCAGTCGATTATCCCATTGCAAGTATGTGTATAATCTAGGCACTTGTCGGCACCGCATTCGAGTTGAAGCTTTTCAGTGTTACATCTCACTATAGATTTAATCATAAGACAATGCATCTAAAGGTCCATATTTTAGTTTTTCAGAAATTAGGAGTTAAGCATTATATAGATTGCTGTGATGTACTGGGGTAAAAGGGGATATTAACTCATTTTTGTTCTGAAAGCCTGTTGATCTTTATCGTATTAAATCGAAATTGCTATTGAAGTGCACATTTGACGTACCGCATCCAATTTCGTCAGTACCATCAAGACAGTCCGGTTTTCCGTCGCAGCGGTATTCCACAGACAGTACTTGCCCGTTGTTACATGTAAATGTGGGTTCAGTACACGCGGCTGTATTAACATGACGTCATGTGTTAAGTACAATAACTGCGGATTTTGATTTGCGTATCACGGCGGTGCGAGCAAACTACACTACACAATTATGGTACTTTGTAGGTTTAGATGGATGATAATAACGAGACTCTAACTAGATAATTGTGATATATTTCTATTCTTTCTGTCCAAATTGTTTCTCTTTAATGATCGTTCTATAATATTCATTCTTGATTTTTTCTACTTTTCTTTATTCTCTATTATCATTATATGAATTATTTCATTCTGCCCTTACAACAATGTCGTTCGTCACTGTGATCTCCACATTCGTTTTTATTGTTGCATCTAACATCGGGCGTCAAGCAGGCTCCATGTAAACATTTGAATGTCATATCAGCACATTCGACTGTCAATACAATATGGTTATATGACAAATACTCTTAAAGTTACATTTGAAAAATATGTTGATATTAATGTAACATACTTATGTGCATAGACACTCACACACACATATATACTTTATATTTTATATTTGACTAACTTTTCAAGCACGGTGTTCCCTAGTCCTAGCTTAGTCTCAATCTTCTCAGAAACCTAACTCAATGATACAAACCGCAAAAGTTTTCGTCATTATTATTTCGACAGTCTTGTTTTCCGTCGCAAATGACAGTTGGCAATAGGCATCCATCGCTACCACTTCTAAGCTTCCGGTTATGACAATCAAAGGCAACTTCATCAAGACAATCAACTGCATAACAAAACATATCGCTTGGAAAAAATCGTTTTCATTACATTGCTGTCATATAAGTACGATAAAAAAGTTGAAGACAAAATTGCGATGACCAATAAGTATATTTCAAATCGAAATAACATATGATAAATAGGTTTTTATGTGATCTATAACGTCGAAATATATATAATCCTCGTTGGTAAATTCCAGGGCTATTTTTTATCAATTGAACAATACATTGTATTTTTTTAACACAGCTATACAAATAGCGACACGTATATTGATAAAGATATTACTAATGATTTGAATATTTGTTATTCACTCAAACGAATTTTCAATACAACACTAATAATAATTTCATGCCGCATATTTGGAAAGATAACTATCACAATAAAAAAACGTGCCAATTCGCGTAATCTTTACACATACCTTTAACATATAGAATCGTAAAGTTATAATTATTATCACATTTATTGCTTTTATTCTAAATGAGTGATTATCGGCAGGGTTTTAACGCGACGCATAGAAATTTGTTGAACTAATCTTGTGTTTCAATAATAAAAGGGTGCATTTCATTAAACGTTGTAACATACCACATGCTTCCTCGTCAAATCCATCGCCGCAGTCGTCGTCTCCATCACATCGCCATCTATAGTCAATACATCGTCCTCTTGGACATGTTAAGTAATGTGAAGGACAGGTGTTTGACTCTAAAAATGAAAAAAAAATATATATGTTACCAATAAATGTTATTTTGATTTAAAATGTAAGTTTTAGTCACAGTTTCAAATATTTACAGGTAACATTTTAAAATATGTAAAATGTCAGTTTATAATCTTATCAGTTGTGATGTTACGTGCTGCGATTTTAGGTGAGCAATAAACCTAGGTTATATATAACTATTACAAAACACGAATGACTTGTAATTTGCGAAAAAAATGAATTTATTTTCCTTTTCATATTTAATTAAAAACTTATAATTGTCAAGCCTATACGTTTTCTTTTCATTTCTCCTGGAATGTTTGAATTGAAAATATGTTTATTGCATAGCAAACACCTAAGATTGATGAAACATGAAATGTCAAATGATATATAAGACGAAATTATACCCGTTTTATGAAAATAGTATCATATCATCATATTACTTTAAACATAAAATCTGATATAATTATCAGATTATCACTCAAACTAATATATTCAAAAATTATATAAACTTTAGACAGCAATACATATAAACATTCATTGAAAATCATCATCGTTGTATGCGACGCAATATGACATTTATTACTAATTATTTGTAACAAAATGATTTTTTAAAATTAAAATAAATGTTATCAGTTAATCATTAATTTAAAAGGTTCTGCGAATAAGAGACATGTAATTTAAGGTAATCAATATTTATAGGTTACATTTATTCTATATTTCATAATACAAAGAAAACAGCAAGGGATGAGAAATAGTTCTAAATCAAACCATTTCAAATGGGATTTAAACCTCAAATTTCTCATTAAATATATAAGCTAGCAAATATTCCAGAGAATAACAGTGATGTGTTGTATTACATAGTGTTAATTATTACAAGGCTTAAGTATTGTTTAAATATTTTTATATAACTTTATTAACTAATTTGTAACACATTGCTTACAAAATATTTGACTTAAACAATGTAGCGATTTTATTATTTTTAATGGCCACTAGATATGATGTGTATACAATTTAAATATCTCGCATAATAGAGTCTAAAGTCGAAAACCAATTTTATGTACTCATTTTACTTATTCAAGAAATCATAAATAAGTGCTGTTTATGTAATAGTGTTTATAAATCAGAATGTCAAAGGTTTGTGCATGCTATATGTTTCTTATTTTAAAATATATTCGAACATAATTCAATGAAGAACATATTTTTCCCAGATCACATTAACACGAAATCAATAAAATATTTCCAAATATATCATTTCAGATCAATTAACTTTAAGAATGAAATATAACACATAATTTAACCTGTCTATATAATATAAGAAATTATAGCGACAAACCGCAGTTTATTTCATCAGTGTCGTCGATGCAGTCGTTGTCGCCATCACATCGAGTTTCGTATCTTATGCATTGGCCATTTGAGCATCGAAAGAAAGCAGATCCACATATTGACACGTCTACAACACATATAAACACAATTAAACTAATTATAATTCATTTGATTCTAATAAAGTTGTAAATGATATGACTATTGGTTTGTTAGGCTATATATATCACGAAATAATAAGACGAATGAAATTTCGAAATTAACATACTTTGTATAGAAGTAAACTTGAGTGAGCTGATGTTATTTATTTGTCAAAGGGTTCTTCTCATATGTGAACTTGGATTTAAACTTATATCTTCCTTTAAAGAGAACAAATGTTGGAATCGTTCGTATTGTCATCGAAGTGACATATTAGAACCAGTCTTAAATCAAATCAATTATGTAATAATGCAGTCAGTCTGCTCATACTTAGTATTTGTTTATAATCTAAATGCTGTAATATATTTTGATTGTGAGTAAAAATATTGAATAAAAAATCATTTTATACATAATATCGTTTGACATATATTATATCAATACCGCAATCGTCTTCATCGGTGCCATCGTTGCAGTCTATGCGGCCATTACAACGCTCAATATATTTAGCACAATGACCATTAGAACATCTGAAATGATTCTGTCCACATGTCGATGCGTCTAAAAATAGATCAATACACCCGACAATCACTACCTGTTTCTCATTTTGACATTAAATATGCATATACAATATTGATATATGTATCTACTAATGAATTTATTCTCGTTATTTTGAAAAAATAAAGTTTACCGGGTTGGATCTCTGCATACATAGACACGTATGCCTTATCATATTTTTACTTATTTTAATTCTTGCATAATGAAAATGTTCATATGTAATAGATTACAAATCGCATTTTTCAATGTTGATAAATATATACAGATAATACACAAATATACAAAGATAAATGCTTTGCTGAATACAGGTATTCGAAAGAGCAGTTCATACCAAACATAATAAAAAATAAAAATGAAGGATCAAAGAATGAACAAAAATCATTGACTTGAATTCACATCATATTTTCAAAATTATTTGTTGAATAAATAAATGCATATTAACATCAATATTGCATATGATGCAAAAGCCTATCGAGAACCGTATATGTCAATAACATGAACTGAAACATGTATCAGTCATCCATGCAACAAACAATAATTTATTTTCATCTTTTAATTATACACATTTTTCAAATATATTGGTTAGGCAACTTATATATATATATACATATGTTGGTTAGGCAACATATATACTTATATATGTAGTTGCTATATGTTTATTAATGTTAAAGCCTCTATCAGAATAAATGTATGAACAAATTATATGTATGAAAATATATAAATTAAAAAAAATAAAATTAATCACCGCATTTTTCTTCATCCGAGCCGTCTTCACAATCTAAGCGAGCATTACATCGACTGTGATAACTAATGCATTGTCCATTATTGCATTGAAACTGATTCGGATGGTAGCAGGATATGTTCTCTGTGTGGAATTGTATAACGGTGTTCAATATAACAATTATAGCTATGCATCAACAAGATACTCACACATCTTTTCTTAGCCAGACAAATACTTATTATTTCAAACTGGATAACAAATAGTTATCATATAATATGAATTGAATTGCCTATATTTAATATTCAAATATCAAATACACGGAATAACATCATTGTTTACATAACCATTCTACGTTAATTTTGCATTTGTTTTATTGCAGTATTAATATGTGTTTATGGATATAAGTTGTGAATAATACCACATTGATTTATCAGCATTTATAAGAAAGGACACCAAATTGATATAATCTAAAATGGTTTGTACAATGAACATAAATTATAATGAAATCGCGAATGTTGTTCTATAAAATCATGTCAGACCCTTGTCAAAGATAATAAAAATATTGATTGACTTATCATTCAATGATGATTAATATTCATTTCATAATTAAATTCATGCGAGTAAACATAAGCAAACATACCACAGTCTTCCTCATCTGACCCGTCGTTGCAGTCGAGCATGCCATTGCAACGGTCAATGTAGAACACACACTGGCCATTGTTGCATTGAAAATTATAATAAGCGCATGCTGAGGAAGCTGTTATTTAACGAACAAACATTCGGAATGGATTAAGTATGGATCATTGCTAATGATAACCGACATAAACATGAAAACATTCAAATTTCATTTGAGAGTGAAAGTTCATGACAATGCTTAAAGAATGGTTTACAAAATCTATTTTGTTATTAGATATATGAGCTTAAACTATTGAATCAAAGATATCTATGCATACCAACTGATAAAATCAATTGATTAAAACTGATCTTACACATTTTTGTTGCAAATATTATCAAAGCGAATGAATAGTGTTTTATCATTTTTATATTTTGATATTGTCTTTGTACTCAAACATACGGTCAATATGTACACAATGGAGCTGAATATCACACAGAGAATAAGTCACTCCAGTGAACTATAAGCTTGACCAGCTGTACAGTTTATTTAAAAGACATAAATCAAATGGCTATATTAGATATAGTGAATGCATCGTAAGTTCTTGTTTAAATAACTCTTGAAAAGATGTATCATAATGTTTTCTTGATTTGAGAAAGAAATAAGTGTGTTAGACTAAAACAAGTTAAAATATCCTAAAATCTTGATAAATTTTAGGATATGGTTTTGTGTTTAAATTCCAATAAACTTTTTACCTCCACCTTGTAGCAGAAATATTAGTTTTACTATATTTTATAAATAGAGTCAATACATATGAAACCTGCGATAGTGTTCAAATAATACTTATTAAATCCGAAATCACTTAGAAGAAAACTGACACTCCGAGCTCAACTTTGTTGGCTCTTTTTTGTTAGACGTATGCTTTAAGCATTATTGCAATAATTAGTAGAGGTTGTGTATTACATTTGATTATGAATGTCGTTTTAACTTTTAAATGTCGTTTAAAATATGTTTCTACAACTCACTATTTTAGCACAGTATTGTCATTAAATCAACGCAGATATGTCTCAATTGAAATCATACATGTAATGATATATCACATCGAAGGACGACGTTATGATAACCATCATCATCTGCTATTTTGTTTAATTAAAAGCAAAACATTTGTCTTTGTAAAAAAAACAAGAAAGTACCATATTGAGTGAAGACTTAAACACAGATATGTATTAACCCTATTAGGATAATACTGGTCAATGTAAAGGATCATAAGGCAATAAAATAGTAGTGTATACAAATAGCTTTCTATTGCAAAACGTTGTGCATGCTATTAAGATGTACTTACGATATATCCGTGAAATTAATAGATAAATGAGGAGGTGTAGTCGTAGCCTTTCCATATATGTATCCATATTTTCTCACCCCGGGTATATATTCAACTTTATTTATTTGGATCATTCATCGCTTATTCATATCCAGTAATTTTGAATGTAAATGCTATAAGATATATTTCAAACATATATCCCATCAATAACCTGCATAAACTGATTTGAAATTAGTACCATCATAAAATGGTTTGTGAATGAGCAAGGTACCCTCATTGTTGGATTTGTACTTAGTTACACATGTATCAGAAAACAAGAGGAAAAAACAAAGTTATTTGACAATTAACATACCTGCTGAAAAGTTATTCTGTGGCAGTAAATATATCATCGAAACAACTTCATGATATCTAAAAGTTTCCAAAACGGGATATCAACAAATCAAGCTAAAGATATTGAACGATTTAGATGAACAATAATCATACAGAAAAAGGAGACTCAACATGTAGATTTTTTAAATGCTAAAATCTTCGCATTATTTCTAAATCAGAGTTTTGAGACAAATGCTTCTTCTTATGTTTTTATCGTCGTTCATATATGGGCGCTGTTAATTATTAACGCAAGTTTGTTTTGTTGTAAAGTCACATTCTACCAACAGTTGGTACATTGTTTTGATGAGATGGAAACGCCCTTTTTTCAATCAATATAGTATATGGGATTTATGATGTGCTTATGTGATTCTGGAAATATTTATTATAATCTTCAAGTATTTTCTATGAATAATCACATTTATTCAAACACATTTTGCATAAACGTATTAAATTTATAACCAACTCGGACCCGTATACATCTTATAATTGGCAGTGAATCACTTAAAAACAATTGTAGTTGTATCCTTGCATTAAATGCACACTCATCAGCTTCCCCGTGCAATTAAGTAGGCCCGTATATAAGTGATTGACTATTCTAAATATGTACCTGGCGCATGCTTAAACATACGTCAATTGCAACAACAATGATAACAGTCAAAATATCATAATGGTTAAATTATACATCAATTTAGCAGGTGCATTGGTATTATGATATTGAGTGAAACGTGTTTTTAAAATAATTATGCTGGTATCATGTGATTTGTTTAAATTTATTCCACAACTGTATCTTATGCCTATCTTATTAAAAAGTTGTCAACCGATTTTTCCGTTAACATAAAATAATGACGACAGCGCTGTGATTAAAAAAATAATTGTCAGTTTGAAAATAACCTCTTACTTCAATTATGATTATTGAACCTTAATTTGTTCGATCCGCTTTGAATTATAAACTTACTATATAATCTTATATAATGCCGAACTCCTTTTAAGTTATAATCTTAGTTTTCAATAAATATATAACTCATTCAAAATATACATAATTTCCCTTAACTTGAAAGTTAAAATTCATTGAAATATACATAATTTCCCTTAACTTGAAAGTTAAAATTCATTGAAAAGGGAATTTTAAAAGGGCTATTCAAAATTCATGTTTAGAAAGGATACACGTAAATAAAAACAAACTGCGGGTTCCGCTTGTTTTTTTTTTGGAAGTGAAAGGAAATAATCTCAACAAGGAATAAGTCTGTTTACAAAAACAGCATAAAGAAAGTTTTCCTAGATAGAGTCTTTCTCAAGGGTAAATAATAACTATAACAAATAATCCGACAGATATGAATACACAGTGAAATCACACACTTTGAGCGCCCACGGTCCTTCCTCCAAAATCACAAATAAACTCCTCCTAGGTCTAACGCATTGGATTTCCACGGCTCGATTTTCGTTGACATTAATCGTTGAATCGGAACCGCATTCAACCAAGTCTGAGGCGAGATTTGGGTCAGGACTTTCGAGTGAGAGATAGGTCGTGAATTGCTGTGGATTCTGATAGGCTCTTCCGTTGCTTGATAAAATATCACAAAAACAGTGTATGTCATTATCATAATCACAAGGTTACAATAATGCACTTATAGGTAAACTATAAAAAGATATCAATATAGGTCATATAGCTACATATTGGAAAAGCTGACTTAAAATTATAATCTTTCATTTTTCAACTATTGACAGTGATAACAAATTGTGTGAATCGTGTTGATAAACTCATTCAAAAATTATTTCCGAGTTTGTACAAATAGTGAATTTCTGAAGGCAACAAACACAACTTGAAACAGTAATTTTTTGATCATTATGCCCGGGCACTTTAAGGCGTGCTCACGCAAAAAAAATATCCTAAATTTTTGCGTGAACAGAGAGGATGAACTGCTATGTTTTTATACAAATGCTGCTTTCGAAAATATCGGGTTTCGTTCTATTTTCCGAGTTTTTTTCGTTTGCGTGAACACGACCTTATTATCGTTATCGTTTAAATAGCATACCTTGCTGCGTAGGTCAAATGAGTCACAACAACCTTGAAAGGCAGTTGGACAGACCACCATGGTAATATGTCTTCATTCGGCGGGATAGTTGCGCAACCTAAATGAGTATATTAAAATCCGGAAAAAAAACACTTTTTCAAAGTCTAAATATGAATTTAGCATAACATAAGTCAACAAACTAAGCAAATGATCATATCAAAACCAAAGGATTACAAACGTAAACACATACTTCATGTATCATATATTTTAGCGATATTTAGTCGTATTTACTCTGTGTATACTATTAAATTATGCAATATACATCCCAAGAGTATACATGTGTGTCTAACATTTGCTTTATTTGTATAATCTGCAAATAAAAAATAACAAATAAAAAATAATGATCTATACAACTCTATAGCTTATTTTTGCATCATACATATACTATTAAAATTTACTCAAAGTCAACGAAATAACATTTTACCTCCACAGGGAGTTGTATCCAAATCGGTCTCAGTACAATAAATCTCATCCACAGCTAAATGCGATTGAGTCCCTCCCTCCAGTGAAAAAGTATCTGCGTTTAACGCAAAATTCGTCGCCGCTTCATTTTGCAGCGATTGCATAGCGATCCAATATACGTTCGTTGAATTCGAAACGGATGTGAACTCCCCCGGTAACGGGTCGAAACCGGTGAAATAGAAGTAGCCCATATACGGATATGAAACAGCAAAGCATGTAGGGTAGGCAAAACAGGTTTTGATTCCAGAGATGCGATTGTTTTGAGTAGTCAAAAGGCGTGTTATGTTGAGTCGTCTTTCCCTGAGATCACGGGATGACTGCCCGAATAATTGTGTTTTTGTCAATTGCATACAATTTCCAAGCGTCAAAAATAGTTGTATGAGCATTAACAGGGATACCACCGTTTTAATTGCCATGTCCTTTTATGTTTTGTCTTTTAATTACTTTGAATCGAGCTATGAATTTTAAAACCGCCGTTGAGGTGGTCAATGCTATAAGATAATTTTGCTAATTTAAGCACATGCTTTTAATCTATTAAAACATCAAGAACATTGACTTATAAAATTTTCTCATGTTAAATCTTTTTTTTTTTTTCTTTCGATATAGCCGATTTTCACGTATAAAAGTGTTACCACCAACTACGCAAAAAATATTTCTAAATATTTTTTTGCTCAAATCAATACATTCCTATATCATTATCCATTCACTAACCGTATTCTGGACTACATGTATATTGACTTTTAAGAACATGTGAAAAACGTGTACACATTGTTTTGGATTGACTGCATTTAATAGATTGCTTAACCGTTATTGTCGTAGTTTATGTAAATAAACTGTTTTTCAGAACAGGAATGTGCTTAAGTAGTTACGGAAATAACCTAATTGACTTTATTATGTTTGTAATTTTATTCGCTGGCAGAATATTTAATTGTTAAGAAAAATCTTTGCACAGCATTAAACTATTTTTTTTTTGCAAATAGATCACTAAAATTTATTTTTTATTTTATTTTTTTTTTGTCAAAAGGGTTAGTTTTGATTGGTTGACCCTGTACCTTAATTGATTCTCCATTAATATACAATACATTGTTTTTTTTAGAATAAATAAAACTCCTCACTTAGTATAACATTACAATTGATTTTATTGTCTCAAAACAAATGCAACTATACATGCGTTGGTATGCAGGGAAACATAAATGCTCAATGAATAATTGCCATAATTACAATATTATATAAGAAATGTCATTTAGTATTATTATTATAATCACAAGATTTACAATCACGTTTGTGTATTTATTTATCAAATTTATCATTTTAAACAAAGAGTATAATTTAATAGGGATATGTAAGCCTAATATTAACCATATCATATTATATGTGAAGAAAAGTACTCATTGCAAATAAAAAAAATATAGCACTTATAGCAAGCACGATCGTAAATAGTAGTTTCAACGGGATATAGTTTACTCAATAATTATGAAATCTAAAGCCTACCTTACAACACTTATTTAACTCATAATAAAAACCAGTAAGTCCTCATATTAATATTGTACAAACGAAAATCAGTTTGTACTGAAAGCCCAAGGAACTCCTTCAAATAAATGCAATTATTTTAGCTACAATACAACACGTTAAATTTTAAAGTTTGTGAAACTTTGAAATCTCATTGAAAACAAAATTGACCGCTGCGTTCTAACCGCTAAAACGTGATGAATATTATCAAAAGGGTATCTTCTGGGGTCTTAAATATTTGTCATCAATACCTTGAAAATAACATATCAATATTGAGAACTTAATAAGAATCTAATGAGAAAGCTACCACAATTCAACATATTCTTATATCACATACGGTCTTTTTAGCTTCATGATCAAACCCAAATATAAAACAGATTTATTATAACTTTACAAGCACGCTGTAATCTATCCATAGGCAAATACATTTAAGTGACTCCTGAATAAACATTCCAAAACTTTTTATAATTTAAACGTTCATTATAAACATATCAACATGGTTATATTTACATTTTCTCTATTCTAAAGCAATTTTCATCCAGACGAATTACATGTTAACAAACATGTTTCAAACAACATGTGTTTGGATGCTTCTTTTGAAATCATACGCACTCTTTTGATAATGAACGTTGTAGCATTAAACACATCGTACATGATAAACAAAATCAAACAAAACGCCAAAAACTTGTGAGAATTACACTGCGTAGCCAATTTCGATTTATGTACTTGACCAATCAGAAATAAGACGAACTATTTTTTTTTCACGACAAACGGTACTACTTTCCGCATTAGTCATCTGATTGCGAACTTCCTGGCGACATAGGGGGACATTGCGCAATCATTGCTTTGTGCACTTTACTAATAAGTTCATTCAGTACACCTTGAATACCAACCAATCCCGACGTCGACACAGTCTGAAACTCCGCCCCTTCCATAAGTGCACGTGTACTTTGCAAATTCTCCATTATCGCTCGGCGAACTGATGTCGGCGGCGTTTTCGCTACTCGCTCATCGCTAGTCGCTGCCAAATTATCGCTATTCGCTGCAGCGACATCGTTGCGATTTTCTATATTTTGGCGATTTTGTACATTGACATCAATAACATCAGAATCGCTGATATTATTCATGAACGATGGCTTAGGCAGTTCGCTCGATTTTGTTTTCTTTTCGCCACCCGCTGTTTTGAGCGAATTCGCTGACGCTTGGTTCGCGGGGTCAGAGGTCGCGGGTTCGTCCTCTAGACGCTTGATTTCATCGAGAAGGTCACCGCCAATGTCAGAGCCTCGTTCTGATTCCATGGAAGAGTCTAGGACGTCCGCTATAGTTAAAACGATATTGAAGGAAAGATATATAATTGGTGATTTCTTAATATGTTGAGAACTAATGATTACGTAGATATATAACACGATATGATATTATAATTACCCTTACATTCATTGCTTCAACTGGCTTCCCCTTAGTCAGGATCAATGCATAATTTAACTCGAAACGCTACGTTTTGTGGTATGTATCGACTGTATCTAAAACCTGAACCTAATCACTTTTCACTCACCAAGACCTCGTTTTAAAATTAAATTGAAATATTTTAGATTCCTTCACAGTTCACTTACCAAGGTCCGTGTTCAACACTTTCGACGCCGCTTTAGCTGTTCGTTGCACGTATTTCTCGAGTGCACTCTTAAGCGTCTGCAGCTTAGGCGCTCGTATAGGCAACTGTTGCACATCGTACTCTGTAAGAGCGCATAATTCGCCCACTGTTTCTACGCCTTTTGAACGCATAAGTTGGCCCAGACCACGTGACCTGAAAAAGTGATTTTGACTTTACATTATAATAACTGAAGGTCTAGCTATAATATTCTATGAGAGAAATATTGCCTTAAAAATCCATTGCCGAGCTCAAAGGCGAATTGGGAGGATGATAATAAATATTCAAAACTTACCCCAGGGCTTCTGGGGCTGCGTTTTACAGGGTGTCACGCGAGTTGGAGGGTCAAAAAAGTGGGACAGCGGCGAAAAGTGGGACATTTCGGTCGAAAAAGCAGGACAAAAGTAGGACAATTTATATCATATAATACATATCAAAAACCCTCTTTAAGTGTTTAATAGAAAAAAGTGGTCAATCTTAAACAAATGAAAACATTGAAAAAAGTGTTTTTTTTTTAAATGCTTTTTGGAGACCCTGAGACTATTGTCAATTTTTGGTGCTGAATACTTTGAGACTACTGGAGTCAGACATCTCGATACTGCTTCTCTCTCGAAGTGACCAATCATAAAACAATATATACTTATTCATTAACTCTCAAATACATTCGTACAAAAAGGAGGTTGAACAGTGCCAAATCAGTTTCAAATTTCCTGGTTTTCCCTGATCTTCCCAAGGCGGCCAAGATTGATATTAAATATCAATCTTGCTTGAACAAAATGGATAATCAAAATATAACATTAGTTAGTTTATATCGGAGCGTTTAAGGCCGGAACAAAAATTATTTAAAGGAAATGTTTGTTATATTTGTACGCCGTAGGCGCGGGCGAAACAGTTTAGGAAAATCATTATTAATAGCAAATAATTAATATTCATAACGATATTCCGTGATTTTTAGCAATTCATTGTCGAATTACAATTTTTTCCCTGATTTCTCAAAAAAAATCCGAATTTCCTGTATTTCCCCGATTCGAAAACGGCTTATGAAAAACCCCGATAGTCTCTGACGCTGATCAACTTGAACAGGGTAAAAACCTTAATTTAGTTTTTACATTTAACAATGTGTATTTTCTCACATTTCATATGATTTCATCCAGATAACTGAAACAATAATTATTTTCTTTTTTTTCTTGGCTGCCGGAATCTGCCAAAAGGCCTTTAACCATGGGTATAGTATAAATCCAAAGTTGACTAGCCCAAACCGATTC
>LQRL01152986.1:1675-16728 GCA_001703475.1 Hydroides elegans
CATGACCTAATGTCTTAAGGGTCCTTCCGTCAATAAGTATATTATCCATGGCCTATTCAGTTTAAAACGTAGCCATCTTGATCCTAATCGTTACAAAAATGGGAGTTACTTAAAAGCATTTCAAGGAGCAGCTGTTTGGATGATTTATTCACGTTTGACTGACCTCAGTGTTTTTGGAATATATCAAAGGTACTTGTAGATATAATAAACACATATTTACATCAAATGAATCTCAAATGAGCGACTGAGACCCTTTTATGATACAAAATGTTTACACACAGTTCAAGAGCTATAAAACTTTTTAATTTAAATGCTTTACAAATATATAGCCTTGCAATTAACAATCGTTATGAATTGAACATAGTTTAGGCGTCGAAACGAAAGTCTACCATGATTTTTCTATAAATATGTCCGTTTCAGATACACATTCAACTAGTTTTCAGCGTAGTGGCGAATACGCATTTTTCATATAAATTTTCCAAGTATCAAATTCGAACACCCTAGGCCTATGTCGAACTGGATTCAAATTTTATGATCATAAAATTTCGATTAAAGTGCTTTTTCGTCAACTCGCTGAAAATGGACGAATATCTTACATGTGGTGCTGTGCATCTTCCAGGTTTGAAGATTTGTCGATATAATGTCTATTGACCATTCTCTATCCAGCGATTTACATGCAACATAAGTTAAATGTGTGTGATATATATGTGTGGGTGATATACCGATATCAGTTAGAAATCAGGTCTTTTATACAATTTGTGACAAATAATTACAATGGGAAAAATAGCTAACCCAATAAAATATTATCTTCACGCGATTTTGATTTCGAAACCGTACCCATAAACATTTTTTATATGGAGTTAATCTAGTAATACATAGTTTTTATCCCAATTATTTTACAGCGACATATCGTGCGCCAAATCTCTACGGTCACAGTCTATCAATGCTTGTTTCAAATCATGGAACATTTCGGCATCACTCTTCCTTTCCACTTGCCTCCATTTGAGGAGCATCTTGAAAATCAACTTCCGGGTGTCGGTACAATTCTCACTTTGCAAATGCTCCATCGTCGTTGAGTCAATTCCAAGACAACTAGCAACTTGCCAATACTCTTTGCCTATGGTCTTCGAAAGATTGCGAAGCAGCTTCTCAAATCTGTCGGGTGGTTGTAACCTAAGCAACCGTGGACTATTAGTGGAGTTGCTAGGTAACGAGTCTGTTGTACGCATTGACAGGCTTTCAACAGACGAGTACATTGGATTGCCATTGACATTCACATGGATATTAATTGGACTAGCCACGCGACATCCGTTGGGTCCCGGGTGTCTATTAATGGTTCTTATATGTGCCGCAGAGGGCGAGGGAAATACGTCATCGCGATTGGAGCTCGTATCAGAGGAGGGCGCCACTGTCTTTCTGATCGTGGCTTCGGTTTGACTAGACGCTAAACTCCCGATGCCGCTCTCAATACTCTGTTGCGCGCGCACAAAGTCAAAGTTCTCGTAATGTGGCATCGAGGCCAGTGCTTTGTATTGGTTCAATTTTGTTGTTGCCCTTTCGAGATCCGATTCAAGCCGGTTGCGCTCGAGTTCCAGCTGCGCCCTATCAGCTTCGTGCTTATGTCGCATGTCGTCTAGTTTGGCACTCAATTGAATCATGGCTTCGGCGTTGCTGTCCTTTTCAGTAGCTAATTGTGCGTTGAGCTCAGTGTATTCTTTGCGCTGTTTGCGTAAAGCCATTTCAAGTGTTTCGATTTGGCACTGCAGGTTTGCGATTTGTTCGGCAGAGGTATTGACTTGCTCGCGATATTCACTCACATTTTGTTCATGGGCTTCTCGCTCTGTTTCTAACTCAGAAAACTGACCCTGGTTTACCTCGGCATGTTGCTTCAGCTTTGTTATTTGTTCATTAGGCGCTTTATGGTCAGATGCAGCTAAATCAGTATTATTTGGATCATCACCCTCTCTCAAACACCTGAATTTCAACTTGGTGTTATCCGATGATGCATTACTTGAAACATCAACCAGCACACTAAAATCCGGTAGTGTATGATTTTGAATTGACAAAGGCGGAACATTGTCCACCGCCGGTCTATCCATCACAACCTCATTCACATACACTATCTCATCATCATTTGGGGCATCACGTGACTGCGAAGAAGTAGCCTGGTCCCTGTCATAGTTGGCAGCGGTTGTAACTTTATCGCTGGTGCCCTGTAGCAAAAGTCGCACGAGCTCTGGGTTTGGATCCTCTGCGCGATGTGTCGCGTGCATGAGAGCCGTGCACGAGGCGCTGTCTTTGAGCCGAGGGCAGGCGCCGTGGCGAAGCAGCATCTAAAAGTTAAGATAGTCAAATCTATAAGTCAAAAATATTGTTTTTGTCTAGATCAGTGCTAATTTTATCGAATAACGTTATTGGAAGATTCGCAAATTTACAAAACTAGATATGTATATTTGACAATACACAAAATGGTTTGTTTGTTGATGCAAAAAAATGGTTTAGTTATGCATGTATATTTTTTTGCATATCAAATATGGATCATAGGCTTGTTTCGGATCATCTCTAAACGTTTGATAGTTAACCATTCGTCTTTAGATCATGCAAATTTTTAACCTTGAAACATGTAGTTATATTACCTCAGCCACTGCCACGTGGTTATGTTTTGCCGCCAAAATCAGCGCCGTCTGCTTCGCTCTATTCTGCGCGTCCACATTTGCCACTCCCTTCCTCAGCAGCGCCTCCGTGATTCTCTCGTCCCCGCAAACAGCTGACGTCATCAGGGCCGTGACGCCATCTTTGCGCGCCATGTTGACGCATGCGCCGTTGGAGAGGAGCAGGTGCACGAGGTGCAAGTGACGATCCAAGATGGCCGCCATTAAAGCTGTCGTGCCGTCGGCGCAATGCATGTTTACATCAGCGCCTGTTAATTGATTGAAGCATACATTACGGATGGATGGCAAAGGAAATACTTTGTTTCAATATTTAGGGTCTCGATGCTAAAAGTATCGACACAGAGAATAGAATATAAATCATCATAACTGGGTGATATATCATTTAAAATAATATATACTGAAAAGAGCCTACAAGAGAGTGGACACAACCCTGAATCAATAAAGCAAATAGCTCCAGCTTCCAACACCACAAAATATAACTCACCCTTTTTCAGTAGTAGCTGCGTGACGTCATAATGTCCATTGAGTGCACTTGCCATGAGTGGTGTCACCCCGAAGCGACAGGTAGCGTTGACATCGTGTTCGTGACGCAAAAAGACGCGCACTTTGTCGCGATGGCCGTCACGTGCTGCTTCGAGGATTAAAGGCAGTTCGGGCGCTTTGACCTTGCGCACGCTGTTAACGTTGCCCATCGCCAAACGGGATAAGGGGGCGTGGTTTTGGTTTGATGACGACCCGCGTAAAATTGGCTTCCGAGATATGTTAGCACACACAAGTCTTGTAGAATTACAATGTGATAGCTATCCTACAAAGATATTATTTACTCCATTTAAATTGTTCATTGTCTGATCCAATTTCGATGTTCGTTTACTTAAATGATGTATTTTTCACAAGATTGATACATAAATTTTATCCATATCTGACAGTTGTTCGGAGATGTCCTTTTTATAGTTTCACCAAAGTGAAAGACATTCCAATAGTTCATAATTTGAAAAAAATATCTTGTTTTTTACTTATTAATATCGACCTCCATTAATTGGTGAATTAGTCTTGGTAACATTTTACGTTCACCCTTTGTCGAATTTGTACTCATCATCTTTACCTCCACAACATTTGTTATACTATTAAATAACAATATGTCTTTTTAATGATATTATTACCGACTTAGTCAAAGATATTTCTTAATTTCGTAAAATAGATTTGTTACTTATAAGTTCTTAATCACAACAATTATGCAATACATGAAATACGTATATACGTAGATTTTAACTCATTAACTTAAACATGTCTTCTCAATTTCATATGTTCATTAAACTAATATAAATGATTAGTCATATTCGTATGTTGTATTATTCAGTAATTTCCCCTAAATATTTGGGTTATGTTCGTTTTAAGGTTTATTTAACAATAAGGCATTGCGTTTTCTATAGGTCTGTGATTATGCTCGATTTAATTTATCCAGTCTTAGCTAAAAAGTCTTGGCATATTGCCTTATGATAATGATGAAATAATAAGTACGTAAATAAATTGCAGTTTATTTGCATAAATGCGGCTGATTAATTTTGAAAAGATGTAAAGTGAATTTACTGAGAAAGTATAATTACCTACATTTGTATTTCCTATTAAGTAGTGTAACTTTTGCGACAAAATTGTTATGAAAAAGTTGCCTTTTGAACATATATACATGTATATTTGAAAACAAATCGTATGATAATGTGTCAATTCTTACTTATTCACCCCTCTGTGTATAGAAGTATACGGTAAAGGTATAACAATAACACAGATGTCAACTTTTAAACTTTCAAAATGAAACTAAGTTATCTTTAAAAAAAACAATGAATGTGTTTGTAATCCAATCTTAGTTCATTATTATAATTTAAAACAAATGCACAACACAGCTTGAGAAATGTTTTCTTGCAAGCAAAACCTGTATATTTATGCACGAACACAAGAACTAGTCAGAAATATATTTTTTTATGAAATAAGAATGATATTGCGTGATCTTTCTTGTACAACCCATTAAAACGGAACGCCAATTCTATGGATGAATTTGCCATGCCTGGAAAATACAAGGTCAATTTGGTTAACAATAATGTGTTATTGCGGTGTTTTGTTTGCCTGCACAGATGTACTCGAACCTACTGAATCTACATTGGTTATCCGAATCGCTTGTTACATTCATACAAACAAGTCAAAAACGGAAGTTAATAACCGCAACAAATGGTTTGATAGTTTAGAAATTCACCTATTTTTTGTTGGTCGTAGGTATGCGGTGTGAGTATCCTGCGCGCGGGCGAAACTATGGAGACGGCGCTGTGCGAGGTCTGCAAGGACGTGCGGCTCGGCAAAATCCTCATCCAGACCAACCTTGATACTGGCGAACCAGAGGTAATTGAGGGCCGAGTATTGAAGCCTTTTCGCGGTTCATATAAGTTTTGTTGATATATTCTTGATTCCAAAACCTTCAATTTTAGAAAAAAAAAATAGTGAAATTAATCAGATATCGTTTACATTCATTGTATCTACTGAGAAAACAGAAAAATGCGATTAAATCAGGATTCGGCAGCCACTTATATGGTCTTATATCCATAACCTGCTCTGACACATGTTTACACCCACAAAATGTTGATCTTGTCGTTTGACGCATAACATCTTCTTAATCGATCCATGACACTTTTGCAGCTGCATTATTGTCGCATGCCACGTGACATCAAAGACATGCACGTGATGCTGATGGACGCGACGGTGGCGACAGGGGCGGCGGCAATGATGGCAATTCGGGTGTTGCTGGACCATGATGTGCCCGAGGAGAACATCATGCTCCTCTCACTCATCATGGCTGAGACCGGTGAGAGATAAAGATTCAGTGAATGTATGATTCAAGGATTTAATAAGGGAATGGTATTACGTGTATATATTTACAACATACGTGTCTTGTTTTGAAAATTGACAAATAGATAATCTCTTTAGTCTGTTTTATCCTTATAACTCGGTTGAATATATTTCTTGAATGTCCCAAAACATTTATTTGAACTATGATCGTGAACTTTTGCATTTTTGTCCATACTACATTGACAGGGGTGCATGCAGTAGCCTACGCCTTCCCCAAAGTGAAACTGGTGACGACGGCGGTCGACCCCGAGGTCAACGACAGTTTTCACATCTTGCCCGGAATAGGTCAGTGCGCAGGCTTGTCTAATGTGATTAATATGAATGATTAACTTAATATATGGCTAATGAAATATGCCTCTTTCCAAAATCATAATTTCTTATAATTCCGCATGTGTAGACCTATTTATAATTTGATATTATGTGATCGATATGGGACAGTTTCGATGAAAAAAAAAAATGGTAAATAAAAAACTACAGTAGATTCTCGTTAATTCGAACACTGATAATTCGAACTATCGGTTAATTCGAACTGATTCCTTCGGTCCCGCCAAATTCTCCGATTTTAACACAATGTAAAAGTTCGAATTAACGAATACACGGATTATTCGAACCAACTTTTAGCCGGAAAATCCCTATTTGTAAAACAATTTTTGTATTGACATTGATTTTTTGAGCTCAAAGAAGTGCGTTTTAGTCAACCTCAAAGTAACCACAGATTAAGGATTAGTCTTTGTTGCCATATAAGGTTGATACCTTATATCTCCCAAGCGTTGCTTTGAACCCATGCGTGGAGGGATAGTTGTTTTGAGCAAAAGGACATTTGCTAAAAGACAAAAGGTAGCATTAACCATGATACCCCTCCCTATTGTGTACTTGCGTTGCTTTCATCTCTATATCTTAGTAGTTATGGTCCAGAGCAAATGTACTAGGTTAACAAACCAAAGGCAACCTTTGACTATAGTGACAATAATTGCAATTCATTAGATGAACAATAACTTGCATAATTTGAATGGAATGGTTCCATTTAAAATTTAAAACCATGAAATTTATGTATTTGAGTTTATTTTGTGTTAAACTACAACGATTATTTTCAAACAAGTAATTTTATAGCATTATAAAAATGATAATGAATTCTAAGGGACAGTATCAATATATTTGAAAGCCCTATTTATATAAAGAATAGATATTGAAACTAAAAATGTGGCTTCCAACTTGATAAACCTGAACGAAAGGGAAAATACTGATTATTCGACCCACGGTTATTTCGAACTAGTTTTTGTGGTCCCAACGAGTTCGAATTAACGAGAATCTACTGTATATTAATGCGGTGTCTTGGTTACAGGTAATTTTGGCGACCGCTACTTCGGAACAGAGCCAAAATTCGCCGACGCAATTCTTTTTGAAAACCTGGAGAGTGAAGAGGAGGAATGAGCATGGAGTCGAAATCTCATCACGTGACAGAGTATTCCATCTTTTAGAGGAGAATCTTTCAAGAAAAGAAAACGCATAATGGTGCACTCTGATAATGTCATTGGGTTTAAGAAACACATGGGTCTGAGATTAAACCCTATTTTTAGGTTTTAAAGTTAAACCGTTTTCAGATGAAATGAGATTTACGAATGTGTTCTCGCTTGGAATGAGTTTTGCTTTGTTAGTATAGAAATTTATTTGCATATATATTTTCCATTTTACAATGTGTTCCTTTTGTGTTATATTTAAAATCATTCCTTTCCTTGTATAATCGTATTTTCAGGTGTATATCCCGCGGGTTATACACCGAGTTTGAATAGAAAATAGGAGTTGATTAACAGGTTGCCTTATTTTGGACTATCAGCTTGACAAAGCGGTAATCCAGGGACTTACTTGTCGGGGACATATCCTGACTTATTTTCAGATACAAGTTTCCATTTAAACATGTACGGGCCTTGTGCTTCGTATATGAGACCTGTGTTTTCTTTAAGATTTTAATGCTGCTGATAAATGTATAGTTTGCCTTAACAAGTAGTATTTTAGGAGTAACGAAGTGGTGATCTGACCGTTTTCTAGTGCTTTACCAGTTTTAGTTATCTTGAGCTGTAGGATTACAAAGCAGCTATTATAATAAATCATATTTTTCTTAATATTTATAAGCAATTATATGTATTATCCACCCATTTACATAGTCACAAAAAATAACTGGTGAAAACGTATGTCTGCTATTTAAACTAAAGTATTTGACTTATTTATAACCAATCTAACTGACAAGCCGATACATGCCGCATAGTTTTCATGTACTAACACATCATACGTGTAACTGCTATTTTATAAAATTCAATTCTTGTGCTAGAATGTATTGCTGATTTGTTTTTATAGTTTTGTATTTTAAACAGTTTGGGATATTAAATATTAACCTATTATACAAAGTTTGATGTTATGTCTCAGTGTATCTGTTAATGTCTGTGAAATGATGTTTCTTTTTCGTGATATTTAGTGATCAGTTTTAAAATGTACCGTAATTACCGGTGTATAACCCGCAGGTTATACACCGATTTTACAAACAAAACACCCGGGTGCGGGTTATACAACGGTGCGGGTAATTCACCGATTTCAAAAACATAAAACACTCGATTTTGGATTCTCATGTAAAATAGGGTTTAATTCTGTATTAATTAATCGATACAATATCGCTTAAAATCTTTAATTTAGCCTTAACTTTATCTTTACGGACTTAATAAGGGAAGACATAATTACTATCAGCATATACACAACTTTTGCATGGGGTTATAGGGTAAAATTTACAATTTCCGGAAAATGATAAATTTAGGGTGCGGGTAATACACCGGTGCGGGTTATACACCGGATTTCAAAACATAATTCTTGATTTTAATGGGGTGCGGGTTATACACCGGTGCGGGTTATACACCGGTAATTACGGTACTCATTAATGTTTTGAACTAACTAAAGACTACCACCTATCCACTTTGTAGATATGTTTGTTTGCTTTTCTAGTCAAATGTTAGTTGAATTGTGATGTGTCCAACCTTGTGTGAGTTATATGATTGATTTAAGGTATATCATACTAAATTACTAATGTAATATATTCATTTCGATGTTGCTTTCTTCAGTTTACGATAAACTTATATGGGTGAATTGTCATTATGAGTTTCATAAGCTTTACCAATAAACATATAGGCCTTCTGTATTTGGACAAACTTTCATTTGATTCCTGTTACGCGAGGTTCCATGTTTCAGTTTCAGTCAAGATTATCGCACAATTTGCAATTTTAGCAATGGTACTTTCCTTACTTAAAGTCATGGTGACTACTTCAAGAGTGGAGCTGGCAAAATAAGTGCCTGTTCCTTAAATATTCGTGGTTCTATTAAGGTTACCATATATTTTACATGATATTGTAATGGTAGTTTAGAAAATAAAGTAAATATCAATCTAGAGCAATTAGTTGTATGAAGTAAACGAAATGAAGAAAAGTACCAATTTGAGCAGGATTGTAATTGAATTATTAACCGAAAATGTATGTTCAAAAATCGCAGTTGCATTGATGTGAAGATGGTTGACAGCAACCGGATTTTGATCTCACGTGATGTAATAAATAATGTTAACTATATACATGTATTTTAGGTCAGGTTTGAGCATTTTGACACTATTCTGGTGATTTATCTGTTTGGTGTAAGACATAATTTCCATTTTATGTATAAATTCAAATTGGACTTTGATTATACCACACATTAATAATGTGTTTAAATTGATAGCATATTGTGTTGACCGAGATTTGAAAAAAAATATTGTCGTATGTTGGTTCCATGTGGGTGAAATTATGTTGAAACATTTGGCTTAAGTTAATTATTGTAAAATATTTTTAGATAATCATAGTTTTTCTGACAAGATAATATATAGGTAGGAGTTGTTAAGATTTGTTGTTTATCGTATATTTTAATTTAAGATTCAAGAAACACATAAAAAGGAGATATCGGTTTGAATTACATTCATACATTATAGTGCAAGTACATGGTTATGCAAAATAATACTGATATTAAACTAATCCTACAGATTTGTACCAATATATCGCTAAAAATACAGAAATAAAAATATTATACAATGTATAGGATATCGAATGTGATCCAATAAGAAGTTAATCTCTTTTAGTAGGTATCACTTTTCGAATAATTTCATTTAATATAAACAATAAAGAAATGAATACTGCTTTTTGTGTATTGGTTAATTCATACATGTAAAATATAATATATAGTTCTACGAGGAGCACCGTAACGAGGTGTGTTTGAGCAAGGCAACCAAATCAGGCTAGGTGAACCTGCAAATAATGCATTTAAAAGCGATTGATTATGTACTTGCAATACGGAATGAAGTGCCGTTTTTTCGCAACCACTCAATGTGAAAACTTCGATAAGAGAACAAAAAGCTTGCTGAATTTTTATATTTACATTATCTAAAACTATTTTAAGGACTACAGATTATTAATTTTTTTCATCGTCGATGAACACATCAAAGTGAGTAGACGTTGATATTTAATTGATAAAATATAGAAGGACAAGATAATAATACAGGGATAATATAACAAGATATTTAATCATGATAAGGAAACTTGATTCAACCAATGCATCTGCTATAACAACCTAAACGAAAGCACCACCAGGAGAATGAAACAAGTAATTATTTGGCAAAAATGAAATGCTTTCTCCTGAAAAGTTACACTTTTATAACGATTTGAATCCAAATATAACATTTCAAAACAGTGTACCGGTAATCAAAAGATATTGAAATATAATTTTTGAAATATAATTTACAATCTACATGTATTACGTTTCAGCATCTTGTTGACAATAACTATCTCTGTATTGAGTGTAATTAGAACATTTTTCTAAACACTAAATAACATTGAATTCATATGTACAAATATTGCCAAGATAAATTTAAAAAAAAGAAGAAGAAGAAAAAAAAAAAAAGAAAAATGGATTCCATAATTGAATATTTTCTTCATGCAGATTTGCAAACACAAACGTGAAAAAATATCAGCATAGCGACCATAATCGTAAAACAGCAATAGATACGACGGGCAGATGGTTTTGAGATTTCGAGCACGTCCTTCGCTCGTTTCCTCTTGATTAGATAGAATAGATTTCATCATGCCCCCTGCAATCCTTGCCCCACCCGCACATGATTTATCTATTTGCATTGTTGCATCTTCATGACGAGGCACGATGACAACTCCCTGTGTTTGGGGGTAAAGATGGGATTAGACATAAGCCGGGGTTTTCACTGTTAAAAAGTGTCTTCATGTCATCAGACTTTTTAAAACCACTAAATGGAGCCCTTGCATTACAATTTTTTTTATGAAAGAACGAACAACAAAGATTTGAAGCTTGTATTCCCTTTGTTTAACAGAAATTAAATGTTTTTTTTTCATAAGAAAAATTAGAAGAAAATGATGGAATTTATAACTGCTCTGATGAAAATTATTAAGATAAATCTATTTGATGAATGATATGAGTGCCTTAATTTCAGTAAAGGTTAAGATACCGAATAGGTTCGCATATCTAAGAGATCACTATATAAAATGCCGTACAACGGAAAACAACAATATTTCTTTAAACGTTACAATTTTGATATTTGGTAGTCTAACATTGGGGACGTTTACCGTGCATGGACCAAAGTCAATCTTTGAGTCAGTGCGTCCCTAATCCCTCAAAGTGAAGTTCAACCACGAACGCACGACTTCCGAATGAAATGGTTTGGAATGGGTTCTAGGCTGTTTGCAGAAGACATTTCAATTGATTACCAAAAGCATCATCACAGAAGGGGCGGAAAGTTTCTAAGTCGGGTTTGGTCGGCCATCTGTGCAAAGGAAACGTGACGCCCAAATCCGCGCCAAGTGGTTTAAAGCCGACGTGTATGCACAATTTACAGTAATCAATTATGAAAGCAACGGTGAGTCGCTACGAATCATTGGCGAAAAACGCAATTAAGCGGAAGAGGCCTGGGCAATTTATGGGTTTGCTATGGACATGACAGATCTTAAGGTCATAATAAGGTCAGGGATGCAGGAGAAAGCCCACACCATTGTTGCCATGTCGTTTTGACATTTTGGGCGGGCGGCACTTTGGGTGTCTTTTTTATGTGACGCCAAAGAAAAGATTATAATTTGCTCGTTTCTATGCAATTGGTGAATGCATTGATGCATTGTTGAGAAAAGTTCAAGTCTCTTTGTCCTGCCAGCCAATGTGCATTTGTGGACAGCTTTTTATTGTTGTTTTAGTTTTTTTTTGAAAAGCAATAAATTATTTTACAAAAAAAAGTCAGAGCAGACACATGTGGAGAAATACTCAAGAATAAGTTAAAATATTGAAAGATATGTCATCACTGAATTCCATGAAAATATTATGTTATTTCAAACAACATATTCTATTCATTGTGGAAGCTAGCAAATTCAGGGGGTGGGATAACTTACTATTTGTTGATGGCTGAGTTTTTTTCTTTTCATATATTTCCTAATGGAACAAATTTTCAACAAGACAAATAATAGCCCGTCTAACCTGGTCACTCCCTTAACCTGATTATGTGCAATCACGAAAAGAAACTGTCACATTAAAAGCTAAACTGTAATGATTTGTCTTTGGATCAATCCGTCCACTGATTGTGATCTCTTCCATTTTCTTTGCGTAAAAGCAAACCCTTCGAGCGTCTGGTTTAAACGCCCGATCGTTTCCGCCTCGTTGACCTGCTTAAAGGAATAACAAGGTTATGGCATAGGAATAGGTGCGAGCGGCAAATAAGGTGGAAACACAAAAGGAATTTCAAGAGCGACCACCGCCAGTAATCAATCAATGCCCACTTGCATTTAGTTTGTGATGCGATTTCTAGGGTAAAAATTGGGGTTTTTGGTCTCCGGAGATTATCTTGACAGAACTGGGTTAGTTTTGCGCAAATGTGGTGAGATCAATTGACGGTAAAAGTATTGTAAATCACATCAAGCCCTTTTTATTCTAATATTATCGGCTATTGGTAACAGTTGTAAGACCAAAATCAGTTTTTGTTTTGCGATGGAAACTGAAATCAAAAATAATCCGTTAACCTTAGCTTACTCGATGTTGCAAATTTGCTTCTTTCCAATGTTGTTTTTATAGGTTTGGGAGGCATTGCAATATACATGTATTATGAATGTTACATATGACGGTTGTTGATAACGCACACAAAGTCACGAACATGACGGACTCGTGGTTTACGAACGCTAACTCCCTTCGTGGATAAACGTAACATTCGCAAAAAAAACAAGACATATATATGTAGAAATGTAAATGTAACTAATCCGTCTAATACTGAGTTCTAATACTTTAGTAAAGGCAATATGACAACAGATGAAACACTTTTTTATGTACACATTGTATCATGGCAGTGAATCCAGAGTATCAGTTGAACTGTTTTGTTTGCCCACCACCCATACGGCAAATGTGTTCTCGAGTAATTGGCCCAAGCTTCGTGACTTCGGGGCTGTATTGGCGGGATGGTTTGTCATTTGAGCGGGTTGTGGGAAATGAGAAATCGCGTAATTGTTCCCCATTGTATCGTTACTAACTTTATCGCGCTGCCGACGCGAGGATGAAATGTCAGTCGTATTACAACTGAGCTGCGATAATTGAGTCGCGTTGTAAATTAGATCTCGGTTCAGCTCAGGTTCCGATTTACTTTTCGTCACCATGGTCACTGTTGTTTGTGTTTCATTTAACGGCGGAGATATCTGTGATTTCAGATCGCAATTGATGTGGTCAGTAGTAGGATGCAAGTGTGGTTGGGTGATATGTGCTTGGTGTAATGGAGAACGAGCGTCAAGGGGGTGATAACGGACGACGCCGCGGGATTTCGAATCACTGTCTAATGAACTCACACTGGTACTCAATGTACTGTTGTCCTGCTCCCGTCTGTCGGGTTGTCGGGGGATACGATGTGTTTGAACACGCGAACGTGGAATAGGCTCAGATTCTGTACCGGAACTATCATTTGCTGATCGCTGGTTTAAAGCGGCGAGTCTATATTGTTCGATGATTGCGCGTGGTTTAGCGCCAAAGAACTGCTCGCCGTCGCTCTGTGTTGTTGTTGATGTGCCACGCGATGTTCGGCGACGTCGGTTGCGTGAACGCCGCGTGTGGGATAAACCCCGTCTCGCTAACTGCGTAAGGTTAGTCAACATAGGAATTTCCCTCATACACACGCGCCCAACATTGCGACTCCTCGCCACCCGACCGTTGTGTATGCGACGTCTTTGATCGGAACCGGAAACAGTGTCGATGACGTCACTGTCACGTGATGTATCCAACTCATCCGATTGGTGATGTCCCAATTGCTGTTGCTGATTTCGGTACTGACGATTCAACGAATTCGTGTTATTTAAACTCAATCTTGACCTATACAACGGCGGCGGCTCACGACCATTCGCTGCAATAGCTCCATCCGCAGTCGTCAAATCATTCTTGGACGAATACAGCGGCGGCGGTCGATTCTCCTCATCCTCCACAAACGCTCTATTCACCTGCGACCAGAGCACCCTCAAATCGGACTGCGACGTATACTGCGGCGGCGGCGTTCTCAACAAAGCCTCCATGGGCATATGAAACGGAACCCCGCCCATGATATCGGTGATCTCCTGTATTGGGTCAGGGGGCGGGGGCGGGCGGCGCTCCATCTTGGTGTGGTTGTAGACGATGTAGGTGATCAAGGCGAGGAAGACGAGGAAGACGGCGCCGCACGAGAAGCTGATGGCGATGATGGAACCGATGCCCAGGGAGCGGGGGCGCTCTGAAAAAGTAAAATGGGATATTGAAATTTCGTTATATATTCATAAGAAAAAGAGGCGGATCCAGAAAATATGGTACCGAATTCGTACCGGAGGCGCTGATTGCATAAAATATTAGAGCTAAGGTATACCTTATAAAAGGGAACAGGGAAGGGACCGTCGTGGGCCCCCCTCAGCGCCTGAGATATGTATGTATTAGTAAAAATAAATAAGATACATCAGCCAGATGTATTTTGTATTCAATATATTTTTTTAAAAGTTTTCCTTCTTCATTTTGTCTGCTTTTATCAATGAAAATCTAAAGACGATAAATAAAAGAAAACACAACCGAAGCAGATATAGTGCTTTATAGTCTCTATGGAAAATGAAAACGAGGAGGCGTTATTGAAGCGCTACGCCAAAGAAATTGTATTCTTTAGGGACATAGACTTCTAATGCCACATATGTAATAGCTCATTTCCGAGTAATATTGTCAGTTGACAATGAGAAAGTGTCACTGTTTCGTCGCACCATATTATTAGAGTAATGGAGGCGTTTATAGGGAAACATAAAGAAAAATAACGAGAGAGAAAAATATGTGAGATCCTGTTCGTGATATTATTTACAATGATTGTGTGCGTTTTTTAGAGCTAATGATACTGTCAGAAGCCCCCCCCCCCCCAAAAAAAAAAAAAAAAAAAAAAAAAAA
>LQRL01152986.1:20616-31288 GCA_001703475.1 Hydroides elegans
ATATAACGCAATAAAACACAAATTTTGCAATGATTTTAAAATTTGTTTATTGAAAGAAATATATTAATTTTTACAGTGCACTGCCATCAATTGCGGCTACAAATGAGGATAGCACAGGCACTGCAACCACTGTATCTGAAGATCAATCACAGGGTTTACAGGGCTCATCAGACGAGACAGGAGACGTTTCAAAGTCCAATTATGGCAAAACTCGCGTAATTATCGATTGCACAGAGATTCGATCACAACACCCTTCATCTCTGGTACTAAATAGTCAAATGTACTCAAACTACAAAAACTACACAACATTCAAGGGCCTGGTAGGAATCGCCCCCCATGGCGCTGTCACCTTTGTATCATCGTTATATACAGGTTGTATATCGGATAACGAGATTACAAAAACCTGTGGTATCTTAGACTTATTAGAGGAAGGTGACAGTGTCATGGCGGACAAAGGATTTCTTGTGAAGCAGCTCCTATCAGAAAAAAACATATCATTAAACATTCAACATTAAAACATAATATTCGAAAAAGAATAAATCGATTTTGTCTTTCATTTCCTGCCATATTTCTTCATCAAAATAAATCGTTTCACAGTGATCATCATTGCGACACCAAACATAGAAATCACACCATTTTAGACCGGTTACAGCCATCTGCGTCATCACCTGTGAAAAATATGGATGTTTTCTTTTCAGACAAAGGGAATTGCTCTGGGTTCTACCCAAACAATTGGCCTCTAGCACACTAGTAACGCGAGGACATTTTATTTCAAGAAGTCCAAAAGGGGGTTGCCGAGCAGGCATGTAAACCTTTCGGTCAGGACTAACAGCAAGCCATGGGCTAAACGGACTTATAACTATGCCAGAGGGATATAAATTGACAGTTTTCTCCATCTTTGAACAATAGCTCTCAGCTGCAAGTGGTTCGTCTTCAAGGCCTTCCTTCATAGCTTTTGTCTGAACACGTCTGGTTGACTTTAACTGTGATGCAAGAGTCCCTCCATCTATCCTTATTCGATTAACAATACGGTGAACCTTTGAGGCCGTAATTCTATGTTCTCTAAGACGATGCCATAGATTTGATTCACTTTGAAGTCTGGTTTGTCTCTCGAATTCGTTGCTTTGTGCCGCAGTTAGACTGAGAGACGAAAGTGCTATTGTCTGATTTTTTGTCAGTGCGATGTGAACATTATTTTGCATAACATTGTTTATTGGCAAATCCGGAAATTTGACACCGTCATACAGATTCACGCTGTAGTCTGAATGTAGCTTTTGTTGTACTGCTACAACGGATCCTTTCGGAAACTTCCCTAATTTAGTTGAAATTTTGGTGAAACTATCATAACTAGACTCAATTGATGGCAAAACCAAAAGACGAGGATCTATTTCTTTAAAGTCGTCTTTATATTTGCTAAAATCAGGAATTTCTCCCGACACCGGATTGTAAAGTGTTGACATTATTGCCCGTTTGTCCTCTTTTGTATATGGTGTTTGTTGTGAGTAACCCACGACTGTCACTTCTTGTGCGGATTTCGCTGAAATTTGGGACCCCCTTGGTTGATGCCAGGTTTGCATCATAGAGGTTTTCGCGGCGTCCTGTGGAATGGCATTCAATCCCAACATTTTGTAGCTTGCCACCTGATAAAGGACACCCGCAATGTGCCCACAAGCTTGTCCTTCCCCTTTTGCACATGTGCATTTGGCTTCGGCCACTTTTAAACATTGTTTGTCTATGAACACCTGAAATAATACAATATGAAAATTGATAAGCAATTGATAAGTATTCGGTAGTTATTTTATTGGGTTAATAAATTCGATAATAAACGTTTCAACATCAATAAATATCATTTTGTTTTATTATTTGTAATGGTTTACCGTATTTATTTAGCAAACAACAAAAGGTGGCACACTGTCCATGGATAGTCTTGTTATTTTATTTTGAGTTAAATTGTGAAATTATGGTTATAAACTGTAGAACATTGATATTTTATATATTTGTCGATATTTGTTCAATTAAAGCGTGCATTTCAACCTGGTCAACAAAAGGTGGCACACTGTCCTTGGACAGTCTTGTTATAAAATTTTGCAAACTTGTGTAAAAACAATCAATTTTTAATAAATATTTTATTTTAGCAATATTTAAGGTGTTGATTATATGATATATATAAGAAACACTTAATAACACAGTTTTCCCTAATAAATATTGGGTATAAATTATCAATAAATAAGATATTATATATTAAATTATTAATATTTATATACATATATATCATTACGATATAGGATATTGTAGAGAGTTCCAAAACGGAATTACCTGTATATTTAAGGGTTCTTGATTTTTCTTTTGGGAATGATAACATCTAGCTTGTATCAAACATGCGCCGTCTACTTCACTCACTGGTAAAAAGAAAAAAGTATATTTGAGAGTGGTCCCCCTTATCATACGGGATCTTTTCCAAGGATAACGGATAGTCGCGGATGATTTAATGACCGTGCCTTTCAGGACTGGTCCAAAAAATATCACACAAGGGGATTTTTTGATAATGCATATTTTCTCTTGAAAATAATCGCAAAATCTCAGTATAAGATTATTCAATAGACAGGGTTGGGGTCGGATTAAAAAGGGATTGAGACGGCCTCTTGTAAAAATACTTTACCCCCCCCCCCTTATCCGTCTTTGAAATTGTACTCGAAACATTAGTTGTCGTTTTTACAGTGTTAAGAAAAAACTGACTCACCTCTAAGATTATGTACATATTTCTCCGAAAAGTACTTATATCCCTTGCTAATGTGTGCATTTCCAGATGATTTTGTGTTTTCTTTAACAAAATTTTCAACAAAACTGAAATTGATTTGAGATGGGATAATACTTAAATCGCGATCCAGGTATGTTTTTGTCGTACCACTACTATTAGACACTGTATTTTGATCGTTTTGTGAATTTGATGCAGCCATTTCTTATATGTTTACATGCAATGTTGTCAGTCGGATCCCGGATCGCCTCGTTTTGGTTTCTAGGTCAAACATAATGAGCAATATTAAGAAAGGTCTATGTCCCAACTACATCATGGTATTCTCATAATGGTGCTTGTAACCCCTCATTTTCCTCCTATATCCTCGAGCCATAATAATCGCTTTCCCTGGTCTGTATCACGTTACATTTATGATTTTAGCAAAAAAGCCAATGGATTATGACGAGATTTTCATTAAATTCTTTGTGTTCCTCAAAAAGTCATGTTGGGACATTCAATGTATAAAGGCGCGTGTACCCGAAATAAAAGCGCATAATTCTGGGTGAACAGAAGAGATAAACTGCTATGTTTTTATACAAATGTGGCTTCAGGTTTAAAGCGCGAAATGTGTGTTTTGCGCTTTTTATCGAAGCGGGTGAACGCGCCCTAAGGGGCTTAGACTCTATGCCCCCAGAAACATTTTACTTAATATGCTCAATAAAAATATATTAATTTACTTTTTGCGAAAGAACATATCGAAGTATATTTGTATGCTAGTCTTTAGTGTTTCTTTAGTTTTGCGAATGCGCTCTTAGAAAATATCATGCAAACGGTATTGAGTGTTTTTTTCTGTAATTATCGCATATTATCGTATAGCATTGGCTTGATATATTATATTCGTTTCCATTATATAGCCATGTAAAGAAATCCATGTAAATAACAACAATTATAGAAAATTATCAGTTTCAAACACTCGCACATGAACATTGACGACAATGCAAGGGGTCTTTCGCTATAATGCAGCTGTTATTAAGCTATTATCAAACTTAATAGCCCTGCGGTATTGACGACAGGTCGAGCTACTACATGTATTCGTAAAATCCTCTATTAAAAGTACTTTAAAGCGAAGCTCTATTATGATACATGAAAATCATCGCCTAAATGTTTATTAGAAATATCATAGAAATATAATATTTTCACATTCCCGCGTATCGTTAGTTGGATCATATTGTTATACTATCCTATGCCTGTTCGAAGATCCAGGGGCTTTGGCATATGTCCAATCTATATAATCTTCAATCTATAGGTTGTTATATTTTTACTTTAAATGATTGAAAACGAATTGCACCTATATATGATTTCTTATGGTAAAGGTCAAGTACATTACATACATCGTTGCATTGCTCCATTGTTATCGTTGACCATCATGCTTCAATGCGTTTTTATAACGTTTCTTTGGTAATGATCTCTCTTTATATCCACTCACCGACCATTTTAGAATCGACAAGAATATATGTAACACAAGATAATACAAAACCAGATAAAAATCAATATATTAATTCCCCCATCAATACGCACCTTCATGCGGCAAGTGTCCCTGTTCGTGGTTGCGACCGGGAATCGGGCATCCCTTCTCGTCCGACCCGTCGTGACAGTCGAAGTGCCCATCGCAACGGCCGCCGGAAGCGACGCACATCCCGTTGTCACGGCAACGAAACTCGCTCGACACGCAGCAGTGTGTGGTCCATAGTGATCCGAGCAGGATGTAGAGAAGTATGACGCCGGGTTTTCGTGAATGCATGATTATGACTTTATTATATGAAGTGCTCTATAAAATTATATCCTGAATTTTCACGAATTTGGAACTTTGGTTTGCTCACTTCAATAGGTATCATCTCTATTAAATACAGCAGATTTATTCCCTAGCATTTGAAAACACTTAAGATCTTATTAATTATTCATAATGTACTATTTGCGAATATCCATTTGTGTGCTTAATATCATCTCCATAATAATATCACAGCAACATCTGTTTGTATTATTCCCAGGCGAGCAAAGATGCCTTGTACCACATAAGCGCCCAACATTGAATGCTTTCGTTGGCCAACAACATATCAAATCGTCTCTCCTCACTCTCTGATATTATGAGATGATGGCTTGATGCGTTCACATTCGGCTCTGATTCTGACGCGGCAGCAGAGAGCCAGCTGGTCTTATTATCGCATATGCTGTCGTTAAAACCACTCTCTCGCTCACTCGCTAGTGCTCTGTGAGTAAAAGGGCAAGTGAAGGCGGTGAGGCTTTTGCACCTCACATTCGACATATAATCTGCTAACCCCCTCTTTTAATATGTAGGTTGAGTCGAGAAAAATGAAAATAATAACTTGGAGTTGAGCATGTTTCATTACGCTGATATAAATATTGTGACAAAATATTAGATTCTATGTGTCGAGATTTCAGCGCAGATCTATAGATTTCTATTTCGCTCAGTTATAACATTTTTCTTTATAACAATGCGGCTTTTGTTTTCATGTGCGAAAATGAGCATGTACAAGAACTAAACCCGATCCTGGAACGAGTATGTATTTAATGCATCTATTGTATTAAACGGAATGAATGAGACTAGCACAGCGCAAATCCTCTATTGAGCTATTAGCAAAGAACACACGATTTATTGGCTCTTTACGAGTCCAGACTGTGCTTCAGCCACCACCCTTTCAGTCCACGAAAAAAATGCAGCTTAATAAGGAAATCGGCTCTCTGTAAGATCCACTTAGCAAATGCGCCAAATGGAACATGCATGATTGCGACTTCCCGTGAGTGGTCAGTTGCCATGGTTTCGCGGTAAGCTTATATCTCTCTTCTCAGATGGTTTGCACAGATACTACAAAAGCGGATATTCGCACTTGGCATCTGATTATTCTCTATCTCTGCAATCGTGTCATATTTCGCCCATCGCATGGATGGTGTTTCCCATTTTGCTTATCGTGACCATTTAAAAAATAGTTTCCTAGACGACAGGAAATGTGTTCACTTTTGTGGAGAGGACCCAACGAATTATTAAGTGAAATAGAATTATTAATTGTCATATTTAAGATTTTTATAGTATGTATACAAAACTAATCGGAAAATATATGGAAACCATAAATGAATAATTGTTTGAAAATAAGTCTTTTTTTTTTAAATCAAATATAAAACAACTTCCTGTCCGTAGGCATTGCTGTCCACCGCATGAAATCAAAGTCTTCATTGTAAATGACTCTATGTGAAAACAGTTTTATTAGAAAATGTTCATTACACATACTATACAAAAAATAGTTTCAAGGTTTATTTCTCCATCCGTTCGTTTGAAATGGCACAGCACAAATAACAACCACTCTCCAATTGCATTCGTTGTGTGCTCCTTTTTCTAATTCACGGGTCTTTGTCGCTGCGAAGAGAAGGACGCACTGAAATATTCACACTTGATCACAATTTCCTCCTCGGCACATTTGTCGTTAATGTCACCGCGAAGGTCAACAGGGGCTGACTCGATCACTTTATGACTCAAAGCAAAACCCTTCTATCTCCTCCCACATCAGCGTTGATATTTTTGTCTAAAAAAGCCAAGATTTTTTTTCAACTGATGATATTTCAAAAAATAAAACCAGTCAGTTTATCATACCTTATGTTGGATAACAATAGCATTTTTGCAGAAAACAGTTAATAAACGATGACATAATACGAAAATAATTAAAAAAAAACATACATGTAAAATATGTTTTATTGAATTGACAACATAATATAAAAAAGATCATTGACCATATTAAAATATTATTTATTAAACCATATCAATATTTTTTCTATTCTGAATGACATTTTATATACCAATATCGGCCTATTAGGTTACTATTTCTGAAAATATTATGAAATATATAGGAATATGAAACTCATTATATTTATGGCGTTTTACACAAGATAAAAACCTCCTATAATACACCGTCCAACTGTATTCATTGACCAGACTTTCCCGAAAATCCATTCATGAATATTCAAGAATATATTTTTTTCAAATAACAAAATCGCATTCCTATTGTTGTAAATTGATTGTTTTTTAAACAGTGAAGGGTTACAGCAAATGCATTATGTTTTCAAAATCAAAAACATCAATTAATAAAATGAAAACATTTAGAAGAAAAATGTTTTTTTTTCATCATCGCGAAACAATGTATGCAATTTATGCAACACCCTTTTTCGAAGATTTTGAAAGCTCTTTAAAAATGTGTCGGGGGTACCCTACTTGTAATACATTAATGTCAATATTATAATTTACAATTCAATATAAATGCGTTCAGAAGCACAATGATTTAGGCATTATGAGTCAATCTTAAACCTTTTAAATTTCAAATCACATGAAACATTCTGAGATACTCTATGTGTCAGATCCAATAGAACTATCATCTCAAATAGTAGCACACTGGATATGGTCGTAAGGTCGTACCAACTTCTGAACTATCTATCTGATTTTTTTTTAAATTCATAATCCATCCATAGATAATTCATGAGTCTACAGCTCTGGCAAAATCAAGTAATCACTTAGGCTCCTATTTAATAATTACTACTTGTAACAGTAAGCAACTAAATTCTAACACGTTATTGTAAATATGATTTTTCTATTTATGTAATATATCAAAATTATTTGCTGCAAAACACGATGTAGTCTACTACACCATTAAAGAATACATGACATGTTCAATTTTAAATGCACAGTTTTTGCCTCGATAAAGTCTAATTCGAGACCAAATTAGAGTCTACGGGCATGTAGCGAGAATCCAGCGGCCGTACACGTTGTGCAACACATGTGGTGAAAATAGGGTCGGTCGCAAAAATTGAATTGAAGCACTAGGGGACAGTAGTTGACTTTCTCGATATCTTTGCAATCTAAAAATAAATAAGTATATGAGAAAACGGTCATCAATAAAGTACTGTTTTAATGTTTTATTTTATCAAGTAAAACTGTACATTTAAAGAGAACATGTGTTCATAATGAATATAAGGAAAAATGTAAATTAATTTAGAAAAAAAATAAGGTCATTTTGTATTCAAGACAGTTGTTTAACAGTGTTTAGAAACGAAAGTGATTAACAGACAAACAATGTATGAGGGCATATATTAGTGATGGAAGCCATAGGAGTATATCACACCATAACGTACCCGCTTCAGGTTGAGGTAGACAAGGACCATTGCATTCTCGAACAGCGATGGGCTTCTCTGAATGAGGACACATGTTGCTTGCTCGGCCCCTAGCGGTCTCACAAGCCACTTCGCGACGCTGCACGCCCCGTCCGCATCTCGTGCTACACTGATGTCATGCGAATAAAGGAATTAAACCAATTATTATCAACAAATAAATGGAATTTTAAATTGGGGAAACGTTATTGGCTTAAGCACATGACTTTCACTCCATTTGGTAATATATACATTGTTTACTTTAAAAAAATAATGTCATGTTACAGACTAACACACAATCAAAATGGGTAATAGCTCAACATTTTTCTACATTTCCACTGACAAATAAACATAAGTATTGAAGAGTTCATATCGACAAATATTTGGAAATACCTCCTGCCATGCGCCAACGACCCAGCTACTCATCGGGCAAGGTCGCTCAGAACATGGCGTGACAGACTCTGGTTTCGGGATCGAGCTGCATTCGGATTCGGGTAAAACGAGTCCTTCGGAAGATACGCATGTGATGCTGCGGGTTCGCGATCCATCACCACATGTTACCGCACACTTGGAAAATATATAGAACGTATAATATGACTTTATAGTATGAGCGACACATTTGATGAATTTTTAAATATGGATGTGACTCACATTCATACAACTTATTAGAGATATCGAGGCAGGTTGATCGAATGGAATTTGTATTCATATTTAGGAAAAAAGACACTTCAAGAGTGCATTTATTATACCATGCTTATACATTCAAGTTTTCTACCCTCGTTGGGTTTCTTATTGTTAGTTTTACCTCAGACCAGCTATCCACTGCCCAGTGTGTCGGACACCTCTCTTTGCGACAGCGCATACGTGCCTTAGGCTTCCGATCCAGACACTCGTGATGACTAACTTGCGCCTCTCCTAAACTCGTGAGCTGCACGCACATTGTGTCACGTGTCTTGATGCCGCCGTCACATGACCTGCTGCACGCGGACCAAGCACCTGTCTTCCATCTGAGTGGTGGGAAGGAGATATTACTAAAGCGCTCAGGGATATGATTTGAATATACAGCACAAATAATATATGCCAATAAGAATTACATCTTTATTATAAAGAGGCCGCTCGCTTATAAACTAGTAATTCTTCCATGGTAAAAACAGCATTATTCAAAAATATGAAAGGAACTGTCGAATGATTGACGTCTAAATAATATGAAATGTATAAATAAACTGACTTGGCTGGACAGCTTTGCAGGTTGCACTCTTGTCGCTTTGATTCTGGTTTGGTACCAATGCAGTGACGGTCTTCCACTGTCCGTTTGTCTGACAGACGCATGCAGATCGACAGCGCTACTTTAGTACCTCGAATTGTATATATTTTTTAATTACTCGCATTTCGATGCATGTAAAGATTATATTTTATTAAGACAATGTTTAATATGTGTAGATATAAAAACTGAACCAAAGGAAATCTTACAAGAATTGAAATGCTTTTATTCAAACCTTTATACCCCTTCAAAACCGAACCTGGACGATCAGACCTTTACTCAGATACAAAATCTTGAAATGCCTCAATGTGACTTAACCGAAAAAACAGCTCTTGATTCCCCAATATCTCTAAACGAATGTGAAGAAGCACTTAAAACAATGCCAGAAAGCAAATCACCAGGACAAGATGGTTTAAGCTACGAATTTTACAAAACCTTTTGGCCTACAATTGGTCCAATATTTCACAAAACCCTTCAGTATTCATTAAATAAAGGTGAACTTTCACTTTCACAAAGACGAGCAGTTATTACACTCCTACAAAAACGGGGGAAAATGAAGCCTTCATAAAAAACTGGCGCCCCATCAGTCTTCTTAATTGGGACTACAAAATTCTTACAAAAATAATTTCAATGCGAATACAACCCCTCCTTCCCAAGCTTATACATCCTGACCAAGTAGGTTTTGTACCGAATAGGTTTATAGGAGACAACATAAGATACATTGAAGATTTGATAGACTACTGTAGCCTGCTGCGAAAGAAATGCATCATATTAAATATTGACATTGAGAAAGCGTTTGATACTCTCGAATGGGACTTTATATTTGTTGCCCTCAAAAAATATAATTTCGGACCAAAAATTATTAAATGGATCAAAACATGCTACCAAAACATCTTCTAAACAGTAATAAATAACGGGTTTACGTCCGGTTGGTTCGGTATCTATAGAGGCGTACGTCAAGGATGTAGCCTTTCGTGTATCCTATTCATTCTTTCAGTCGAAATCATGGCTTCACTAATACGAAATAATACAAATATAACTGGCATCACAATTGGTAAACACGAAAGAAAACTCGTACAGTTTGCAGATGACACATCGTGTATCCTTGAAAATATAAAAAGCGTTGAAAACCTATTTAGCACTCTGAAATATTTCAGCAAGTTTTCCGGACTTAAATTAAACATGGAAAAGAGCATCCTTTTCTGGGTCGGGACATGGAAAACCCCAAACATACCCCAAAAATATTCAAGTTACTGTCGAGCACGGATCTATTAATGTTTTAGGTATATCCGTAGGATATGACAATGCCAAAAATACCACAGAAAATTTCACTAAAAAGCTCGCTGCAATGAAAAATAAATTCAATATGTGGTCCTTTCGAAACCTTACCTTAATAGGTAGAATAAATATTTCAAAAGCAATTGGTATAAGTAATTTCATCTACTCCATGACTATGACAGAAACCCCAT
>LQRL01152986.1:31298-45221 GCA_001703475.1 Hydroides elegans
TATAAATAGGTTTTTATGGAATAATGAACCACCACGTGTAAAACACAAATCTCATATGGCCTCTTATGAACAATGTGGCCTAAAAGCTCCCGATATGGTCAACCAATATTCGATAAATACGGTGGTTTAGATTTCCTTAAACAATGTAATTATGATCTAAAGTCGGTTAATTCTCTACCACCATTTTATAAAAACCTAAGGCTATATCTGAAGGAGATCTACCCCAACCCTGAGAGTTATAATATAATATGGAATAATAAAGAAATAACTATAGAAGGAAAATCAATTTTCTGGAAAACATGGAAGAATCAAGGCATTGTTTTTGTTCAGGATATTTTAGATTCAGATAATAAAATGGTATCCGTTACAGACTTACATAAAAAATATGGTACCCCTATGGACATTATGATATATAATATTCTTGTTTCTGCCATTATTTCTGAAAAAAGAAATAGTTTAAAATATAGCGCTATTAAATATAACAACGATATTCTTATAGACTTCGAAAACATAAATTTTCTTTCCCTAAATGATATTCATATACCTTTTCAATGTGGCAAGTCTAAACTTTTTTACAACGAATTTATACATTACTTATCTGAGAAACCAACTAGTATCGCCTACTGGCAAAACAATACTGAAGTGTCTAATAAGGAAATTATTCAAAGTTTATCTCTCGTTAGAGCAAGTTGTAAAGAAGTTAAATTAGTTGAATTCCAATATAAGGTTTTGCATAATTTTGTCAATGTTAACCGAAATTTGTTTAAATGGGGGCTTATCAATAGCCCTAAATGTGTCAATTGTGAAAATGAAGACTCCGTATTACACTATCTGTTCAGATGTGAAAACGTGAAAAATTTTATTGAACAAATTGTAGACTATATTAACAGGTATATTGAGCATGAAATAACATATAATGAAAATGAGTATATTTTTGGGGTAAGAGATAAAGCGGTGAACCATATTCTTATGATTATAAAATATACAATTTGGTTATTGAAAAACTTGGATAAACCTTTAAATATAAATACATTTCGCTTTCAATTTTATAAGCGTATAAAAGCAGACGAGTGCTATAAAGCAAAGCGTATTTTTATTTTGAAATGGAAAAAATATTCATCTTTGTACAGTGATTTGAAAAACTCTTTCAAATAGCAATATATTGTTACTATAGGTATTTTTATTGTGTATAAACAACACATTATGTATGATATGTATGTGACTTGCTTGCTATAAACTGAACTCTTGTATAAGCTATGCATGTATACACTTAATGTTGAAAAAGAAATAAAAAATCCAAAAAACAAAAAATAAATAAATAAAATGTGTAGATGAAACAAACCAATGCAACCATTTTTTCTTTCATTTGTACTATTCTATAGATAAGAAATATCACTCACCAGTGGCGCATGACTGCGAGCACGGGGACCAGGGCATGTGTTGCCAGGCATAGTCGATTGCGGGCGAGCTGCGGGCGGCCGGGCGCACTTTGGGTAAGTGGTATTCATATTCGATGCCAAGGTTATCTTCTTGGAGTAGCAACTGGAATGTTTTGGTGACATTACAAAAGTAAAACAAAGCTATTTAGGTACAATTTACATCACATTAAATTGCCAGAAATGAATCCTCAGATTGTTCATGTTACTATAAGCAAGGGATAATGAGACCATCAGGTTGGTTATTTTTCACTTTAAAAGCTCGTTTGGTGTCTAATAGTTTATGTACCTCAAGCCTGATGAATTCATAAAACTATCAAATCTATTTGTAATGTTACAAAGTACCTATGACATGTACACTTACATGCACAATGACCTCTTGTGAGATTGGCCCCAGCGCATAAATGCTCTCCGTCTGCCTCTTGGGCCGGTCGTACTGGAACACCGTGTTGGCCGCTTGCACCTTACGAGGCCAGTCGATCGTCCAGGCGCCGTTCAGGTGGAACTCACCGTCCTCAGCAGTCTGGATAGCTGAAAGTAACAAACATAATTGGTTGCGGTTGTGATTTTTCATAGACTATTTAAAAATGATTTTGGTCTGATCTTTTTTCATAGATATTAATATCAAATACATTTAGACTTAAATGGTTGAATGAGCGACATTGACTGTAAAACTCTCCAAAGTTAGCTTTTCCAATGTATGCCTAACTTACCTAGATAATTCCGTGAAATAACCTTTTCTTTTATCATTATATTGACGGCGCCTTCCGGAATACGGATGATATCCTTATACGCTGAAATAAAACATAAGTTTTATTTCGTATACATTGAGCAATACATGCCTCGGATATAGTACTTTAAATAGTTGTGAAATTCAGATTCGAATATTCGAAAACAAATATATTTTATAACACAAAAGTGGATCATAAATTCGAGAGGCCATAGTTCTATATGAAATGAATTAGGTGTAACACTTTGAAAATATGAAACACACAAACAGATGAATATTACTATGCAGTCTCTTACTGTCAGATAGATTCCTGAACCGGTCGGTGACCTGTCCCTTGACGGACGCGCACGAAGTTCCGTCTCCGTTGCACACGCGACACACATCTTCACGCGCAGAAGAGCCAAGTAGCCCGTCGCAACCTACATGCTGAATGATAACATTTTGTTGGAATTGACAGTTCTGGCAAGACTGGCACGCATTCAAAATAATTGAATTTCCAATTTCGTCAACGGTTAATAATTTGAATTTATAGGAATAGCAATACGGTTAATAAGTGCGAAAGATCGAAAAGTTAATAAAAATGTCAAAAAAGTAAACAAAAAAGACCTAAGAAGATTTATTGTTCAAAGATATAGTTCATTTATTGTATCCATTTTACTCGACAATTCACTCACCCTGCATTCCCCGTTGATACAAACATCAAGTAAATCCGGGTAACAACGAGTTCCGTCGATGACTTTTGGTGCGCGCTCCGTATAAAAATTATATCCATCCGCCAGGCAACTTAGTGCGCACGGCTTTGACTGTAGGCCTATAGAAAAATAGTCCCTAATAAAAATTTAACAGCAAAAAAAGGATTAATTACACTATAATTTATTCATTTCAATCTTACCATTAAAATGGAATAATGACCTCACTGTAGGGACTAGGCCAAACAAATTTACCTCCAATAAATGGCCTCCATGAATAAAATCTGCCCCGAAACGGTACATTGTCGTATTGGGAACATTGCTTCGCTCGGAAATCCATGTCTGAGGCTGGACAGTCCTATGAAACAGCAATATTCATGCCTTAATTAATGTATGTATTGCTATGGTATGATGAAACGAGGAAACAGTGATGCATTTAGCATTTTCAAACTCTTTTTTTTTTAGTTTTCAGTGTTGGTCGGCAACTTAATTGGTTTTTGTATGAATTCGTGACCTTGCCATTTAAGGTATATAAAATTCATCAACGCTTCTACAATTAGAATATTTTCTCGTGATCCATTCAAATAATTCAGCAGCTAACTTCACATCAATGTAATTACTTATGTAGGGTTACCTCTATATTACATGATCTGTAACGCTTCCTCTCCCCCGTACAGAATGTGCCGCCGTGCATTGGTCTACAAATATAACAATACAGTCAATTATATTTTAAAAATATGTTTCATATTCCATAGGGAAATCCTAAAAGATATATTATTTGGGAATAAGTAATACAGACCATATGCAAGATTTGAAGCATAAAAATCAATAAGACTATTGGTTATTATTTTCAATGTTAACTTTGCTTACAAATGTTATATTGAGGAAATATGTGCCAAAGGTAACGAAAAACAGGTTTTCTAGGCATTTAAGATAAAACCATTTGCTGACCTTGGATCGGTGCAGTGTCTCTCACTGGACGCGACGCCTCCGCCACAGGTCCGCGAGCACTCCTTCCACGAAGACCACTCTCCCCACTCGCCGTCCACGGGCTCCATCGACTGAGCCTCGTCCACGCAACGGCCCTCGAAGCACCACTGTTAACATTATGGGAATATGCGTTTATTTAATTATAGTGCATATTGGTGTAAGATCTATATACTCACACAGGTGGGTGAGGTATTCGGGGCGAACCCCATGTAAAGATGGAAGAACTATTGAAATAATGAGGAATTATATAAGTATGTATCTTCTAAAATACGTCAATGATTGTTACTTAAGCATGTGCATGTTTCTGTCCCTACCCCTTCAGTGGTGTCCTCCGTGACACAAGCGGTGCCATCGGCTGCTGGGATATTGTTGGTCAAACACTCGCCCTCCTCGTCCATGCAGTGCAGTGCCGAACATATGCTCTGAAAAATAAAACAAACGACAGCATGCAATAGATGAGTATATCATTTAGGCTCAAGTCAGAGACCGAGCTATATCTCCAAGTTAACCATCTTTATTTTACTGTATATGAATATTGAAACAAGTCAGTCTGTATAACTTAACCATATTTATAAATATACAATGAATGGTTTAAACAAAATATGCTTTAATAACTTACTCTTATTTCAAAACATTTACAGCGCATATAGATAGTCTTTCCTAAACCTTACCTCGGGTTGGCAAAGTGTGAATTTCTCATCATACTGCCACTTGCACTGCTGGTCTCCGTCGGCGTAGATGCCGGGAAGATGATCCGGAAACGGCTTGACCACTTCCGGCGGAGGGTTGTCCAGGCAACTGCCTCTTCCTGAACTATGGGGACGTAGACATGAGTTTCACTTTGACTAAAATTTGACTTACAATTTTACATGATATCATATATTTACCAACGCAATGATGCTATAATATCTTTTAGGCATTAAATCTAAGTACAAAATGATAATAAAGAGGGTGAGGCAATGAATTAAGGTATTGAGCATAAGCCATATTTTAATTATTTGATAGTCGTACTCGAGGAAGTTGGTGATATATCGGCGACTGCACTCTGACCAGGTGAAGGGATCTTGGCTCTCGCTCAAGTGGCGCGCCATCAGCCTCGCTTCCGTCGCACTTCCGGGTGTGCCACAGATGTTACCCGCGCCATCGTGCTGCATCCCGAAACTAATGACAGAGGCAAAATAAGGTAATAATGTGTAGGTACCTTGCGTCAGGAGTACCCAGCGATTTATTCGGTGAAATATCTATTGTTTTTAATTGTCTATCTTGCTGGCATTTCCACAGAACAGAATAGATAAAATATTGCATTTCACAATATTTGTATTTTCCTGGCATTTTATAAGAATAAAACCCGATATAAAATATTTTTCTAAACGCATAAACAATCTTAGGTTTCAAATAGAAATGACATTAAGGCGTAGTTGCTGGCACAATATTTTCTTTGTTCCTGGCTGGCAAATTAAGAATAAAAATCATTCCATAACTAAAAATAATTATCAGATTTTAACAAGTTTTGAGTTCATTTCATGCCAAATGAAGTAAAATTAGACACTTTTTAAAAATACCTCGTTGGGTACTCCTGTTGCGTTATATCCTTATGTATGATAGTGTGGATTTTACATATACTCGACAACAAAAGAAGTGTCCGGTCATTTTAGATTTATATTTTTTCATTGTATAAAAAGTGGAACCAATTAAAACACGTTGGTTAGTTTCAGTTATGTTAATTATAGATGGTCTCGCAAACCTAACAATCTGAAATCCGCTTGACGATTATCTCGTTCGTTTTATCGAAGGGCTAAGAAACATTAATTTTGACCATCATTCAATGAGTATCGGAAGGAGAGGAAAAGCGCTATGTTCTATAAATAGTACAAGGTTTTCGCTACTCAAAACCGGTGAGAAATAATAAATTTTTATGCGACATGCGACGCAGGATACATCGTAAAATGTCGGAAAAAACGTGTTTTGGACGCTAAACTACGAAAACAGTCTTAATCACGTTACAAAATAAAAGCGGTATGATATTAAGATAGCTCACAGGCCCTTTACTCTGTTAACTGCACTTTGAATTTCATTTGCTCCATAGCCTAACCGTAATTGTCGAATAAACTCGGTTTATTTTGAAAGTGATAATTTAATTTTGCTACATAGTCGGGACATTCAAACGCAAACTGTCATTGTCAATATCATCTTCAAGGGTGCGCGGAATAGAACAAATATACCGAAAAGACGTTGTGGTCCTCGTTTGCCATATAAACGATGTCGCAAAATGCATTGAAAATACGCTCAATATTGGCGCGGTTTCGCTCAAACAATAGTTTTTATGTGAATACGCTTAAAATAGGTAGGAACATTGTAATCTAGAGTTACGAGCTATGTGTAGCTGTTTAACTGTGATTTTAGCCGCTTTATCACCCTAAAATTGAATAAAATAGCTCGATCTGTTTATCGAGGCGTACGCGTGCGTGCACTATTGCTACGAGGCTAGGGCGTGGAAATCGGCCATCAGGTTGTCTAAGACATGCACGAAAATGTGTTTTTTATTGGTTGAAAACTTAGGCTACGGATTTATCAAAGGTTTACTTAACGTGATTTTTCGATCAATATCGTGCTTCGAAGTAACCAAAAAATAAGCGAAACGTAATTTTCAAAACTGTTGTAAACCCATTCATGGAGCATAAGAAAACCAGTGAAGGCAGCATTTGACATATTCAAACTGTTTTTTGAACAATTGTCCCAAAGCTGGCACTTACGATGCCTTGGGTCGGGCCCTTCGCGAAACGCTTTTATTAACTCCAGCGATCGCCGCAACTGGCTTGGATTATTGAATATGCGACTAAAGCGTCCAAATGTACCATTTACCTGTGAAAATAACGGCTAGATATTTCAAACATCCATGGAAATGCATCTTAGAGGGTTTGTTACTCGCTTTTTCGATCGTTCATTTTCAAGAGCTCGCCAAATCGTCAATAGCAAATATAGAGTCGTATAAACTTATTAAATAAACTCACATTATGTGATGTTTAATTTGGTACATAATTGATAAAAATCGTCCAAATACTTTTTAAGCTACAGGAGTTTAAACAACCGGACACTTCTTTTGTTGTCGAGTATATAGTTGGTCCGTTCTATCCCAATATTGATTTTGGTACACTAGGAAATACTTTATTACATAACTTCTGGGAAATGAGTCAAACTTTGAAATGCTTTATGTGCTTTGCCGCTTAAGAATATGCTTGATTTGTTTCGACAATAGTGGATGTCCACTCACTTGTGGCCCATTTCATGCGCGATGGTGAACGCCGAAGCCAGACCAATGTCCTGAACGATGCTGCAACTTCTGTCGGGCTCACACATGCCCGCCACTGGCGCAAGACCTGTAGAATGAAAGTAATGTACGTGTAAATTTCGTTTTAATAATGCATTTCACCAGGAATGAAGAATGATTGTAGTACTGATTTGGTCCTAGCTCCTTATTTTTCACAATTGCACAATATCTGTCAAAACGTGGTTGACAAAAAAACCGTTTGAAACCGACTTACCTAATGTTCCACATGGCTCGTTCTTGTGTGAACAGATGTCATACCTGGAAACAAAGATAATTTCCTGTTTATTGAGCTTAATTAAAATTATAATTGCATTGATTTTGATATAAAGTATTCAAGAGTGGTACCATAAAGCGAGCCATGTTAACGACGTTTTTACGAAAAATATATGTCAAAAGCCACTATGTCGGTTTCCAAAGATATGTGATATGACACCATTCGGTAGAAGTATAAAAAATGATATTAAAAGATTTTTTTAGAATAGAATCTAATATCTAACATGTGTTAGTAATTTTTACATATTGAATTATTTAATTATTGCTGTAATATGTTTTTTCTTTAATTTTTTTTTCACTTTCTCCCTTTAGATTAAAGTGTCCAACCCTGGGGTCCCAATTATTAAGTGCTATATTTTTCACATTAAAGCAAAACAAATAGAGTTCTTTTGAAAAGTCAAACAGATGTATGTTTGTATGAGGCGAAGAATAATGACATCTTGGGGAAAGCATAAATCATGGCGCATAATTAGAGGCCTTATGTATTGCATGTTATTACGGCTTTCTAACACCAATTAAAGGCTAGAATTACAAACGTTAAGTTATATTGATTTATAAGCAATTATTTTTATTGCTCGAAATTAAATAACTCGTTGTGTGACTAATTTTCCGCCTGTGACATGAAACGGTCTTTGTGTAACATTTTTTAAATGTCTATATGTCACTAATACGTGTGTCGAATAAAACCCGCTGTGTATATATCATAATGGAGTCGCTATTGAAATGAATAAGTGTGGAACTCGTTAAAATTGAAAATAGTCTAATGTTAGGTTGCACGACTTATTCTAGTTTTTTATTGGAAATAAATCGTTCAATAAATCGTTCAATAAATCAATCGTTCAATCGTTCAGTAATCACAATTCATAGATGTTTACATGATTTAGATTACTGCATTTGTATTTCTATATTCAAAGCCATTGCGAAATAAAGGTAATCCAATTTTTCATATTCTGCAAAATATTCTTGAAAACTAAATTTTAGAAACTACTACTTTTGATCGGCTCCGTTTTTACTAAGGGTTTTCCATATTATTTTGAACCTCGGTAGATGTACATGATACCGATATTTATTGCAATACAAAATTGATCACAGAATATTAGCTAATCGTAAAAACAACAGAAAAATTTCGGACCACTTTTGGTATAATTCGAGCGATAAGTTCCATTCAAAGAGAAGTCAAACATATTTATGTTACTTTCAATCTTTGGAATCATTATATGTAGACTTTGGATAAGCAAGTTCATGCGATGTGCTCATTCGCTGAATTATGGTACATTCAGGGGTTCTTCGCGTCTGCGTCTGCGGAATTAAATTTATATAAAGCATAGTTATCCTGTGGAATTAGTGCCGCTGGAACGATGAACGCAACATTGCCGGGTACTCAGTGATTGTGCTCATTATAAAACATACGTGAGCTCATACACTGAAATTTGACATAAACAATAATGTTGAGTGATGAAACTGCTCACGACCTTTTTGCAAAATGTTTAATTGAGTTTGACATCTTTTGCACGAATCCCTTTAATTGCTCTCTTTTGGATGCAGTCGGTTATTCTTGCTTGTTTTATAAACATATCATCTAGAGATTTCCTTAATCATATTAAAGGATAAGCATCGCATAGGAAATACTGTCCTTGCGACAACAAAGGGTGATATCTTTCAGTTGAAATTCACGACGAATTTATCGCATGGGTGGTATGCGTGTCATTCGAGGCAAAAGGTTAACATTTTATTTGAAAATGAGATGTTTAGGTTGCGAACGCAGCTGTAACAAGCATGCGTTTTTCATATTTAACCTTCAAATGATGTTTTGAGATGCATACTAATTGATCTCTTAATGGCCTATAAGTATGTGCATTGATAGCAAAACAGGGCGAATGACAACAAAACTTGCCCTTGTGCCCCCGCGTAGAATATAAAGTTGACACTGTATGTGTTCAACTTTGAAATATTGTCTGTGAACGAAATCTTCAGACAGTCAATTGGGTCAAAGTGATCAAATTCGACACCAATGACACTTAAGATGGTGAAAAGTTTTTGACTGCTTTGGATCTTTAAGAAATGTTAATGGCTGCTTTATAAATTAGCATTTTCAATAAGGACATGAGCTCATTAGTCTGGTTGCTAAGGACACTAATAAATCATCCACAAACAAGTCTATCGCTGTCTTTGCATTGCAAAACATGTTTGAGCAGAAACCTCAAACATATTCTCCGATCGGACACTCACATTTTAGTGCTTGACTATGCATGTTCATTTAATTCCAAACTAAGCTGTAACCATGTAAACAGAGAATTTCAACCGTCCAATACATAAACATGTACCTTTGATCCTTCTTTTTTTTGACAAACCTCACTATATGGGGTTCGTAAGTATCAAATAAAAAATGAAAAAATGATTTGTCACAAAATAGTGCCAACCTGGTGAGCAGGATAGCATTGTCATGGTGAGCGATGCCAAGGTGATGGAACTGGTCGTTATCGGCCGGCGGGTTGACGACTTGTTGCCAATGGCAGAAACTCTTCAGCGTTCGGTCCGCGTTGTGTGTGATCTTCAGACCTCGCTGAAGTATGAAGGTATGGATATGGAGAGATAATAGATTTTATGCAGGGAGGTGTATTTGTATGGATTATATATACATTTTTTTTGTAATAAAATGGGCACATATTTTAATGTCAGAAATGCTTAGACTCTATTCAAGTTTCTAAATAAGACACGATGCTTTGTGCTATTTACTTTGCACTCTATGCAAGGCTAATATGAAATAACATTTAATAAAATTTTAATTAACACATTCTGTTATTTCATTAACACCATCCCTTTTCAGGTTCATACCATTGTGAGTCCAAAATTATGAAGATCATGCAAAAGATCACGTTTCTAGTCTACATCTGTAGTCACAATAAAAATGCAATGAAACTGTTATAAGATTATTTCTAAGATCAACACCCAGACTCAATTTTAATAAGAAAACAAACACATTTCCTGTATTTTTTTAACGTGAAACCAATAAAATCTTTAGGTTCCTTTATGTGTTTGAATATTAATAATGAAAAAGGTTCAGTTCCATGGAATCTACCTTTATTTTTTTAAATATAGAATTTGCTTTAAAACATTAACACTGGGATGAGAAACAAGCGTTTACCTGCGCCTCCTGAAGAATGATGATGCGATTGACGACAACATTGATAGAATTCCCGATGCTCGCATCGCGGTACAGTTTGGCAACCTGGCCTCAAGGAGAACATAAGCATGGTTAATTTGGAATGCTTTCATGTTTATCTTTAAATGGTTATTTATGACATTAAGGTTGAATTCATCGCTGAATAAACACAAAAATAATGTTTAATTTTCCAGTTTACATTGTGGACATACCGGTCGATCATGTACCTGATGTTGATGTTGCGCCGTAAATTGCATCATAATTTTTCAATCAGGATGTGCTTAATAACTTGTCATTAGTTGAATATGATAGTATTAAATGTGTTTGTAAGCTACCACTAAACTTATTAAAGAGTATACACATGTATTTACTCCATAAGACACCTGGGGAACAAATATCAAATTTACAAATGCGCATTTTCGGTCGTTTTCGGTGGCTACTCACAATGTTCATCACAGACATGATATAGCTCTCCAGCTTCTCCCTCCCATGATACCGGACCATCTCCTGATCCGCCACGACCAGCGTTTCCACGAACCGCTCTCTGCTCACCGACCGTTTCCGCCGACCTGGCCTTTTGAGGCCGCTAAGACGCAGGGTGTCATTGAGAGTGGGGATATCGATGTTTGACAAATGTGAGGAAAGGTCAGGGTTTTCTGTAGAAAGTTTATTGTTCATATATAAGAACTATCTATTTATTTTTTATCCTTGATTCATTAAAATAATCGCAACCCGTGAGACGAAAAAAAAAATATATATATTTTTAATTTTTAGCCCAAAAAAGTCCAAATTTTTTAATCAACATTACTTGTATTTAAACTATAATTTCGTTTTTTTCTGTTAGCATATGAATAATGATCATTGTAAGAAATTCATAGCTAGAAATCTAGATAGAATATACTAAATGCATACCTTTGGTTGGACAGTGACCCTCAGATAAATTCTTATGTGACTGGATGGTGAAAATGACATGAGGTATCGTGGAGATATTGTTGGTGCTGTTCCATAAGGGTTCGATTAAATACTGTTGATGTGATGTCTTAATATATCCGTGCTGAAAAATAAAATGTACTCAATGAAATTATAATGAAAAAAAAGAAGTTATTGTAACTTTTTTATTTGATTATCTAATCACATTTTAAAGTGATATCCCCAAGTTAATATGTGATATATGATAGCATGAGAGACGTTGTTACAAAATTAAGAATATCGATAACTTTACCCACCAGACCGTTGCATACACTCAGCGCTACCACCGACCGCCGATCTCCTAGCACCTTGCCATGGAAGTGACAACCGCGCTGGGGGTCCCCCTTCTTCACCGTCTCTCGCTTCGATGATCCGAGGGAGTCCCAGTATTCCACTGGCGTCTTATGTTGGGTGAGGTCGTGGTTAGGTGTTAATAAAATATGCATCCGTTTTCCAAATGCATGTATAATATATTGTTTTTGGTGCATAGTGTTTGTTTTAAGACCGGATGAGGTAGGTTGGTTCGAGTGATGATATTTGTAAAAAAGTGTGTCATCGTGCAGGTCTGTTCTGTTGAAATTTGGTTGTATTTCTTCGGGATACACTAAGTCATATGAGTCAAGATTGTCGAAAGGTATAGCTGAAAGAGAACCAAGTAATTTGATATTCAAATATAATCATTGAATATTATCAATTAATTAGATAGTAGTGATTCCATTTGAGGCAAATGAAATGCAAACTTGCTACTCTCCAGTAAGCTATTAAAGAGTAAACTGATTTTTAAATAAGTAAAGTCGTTGTTATAAAGATTCATTAGTAACACATTGGACATCTGAATCCTGGGTATAAACCGAAGGGTTCAAGAAGCCTGGCTATAAACCGAAGGGTTCAAGTGCTTAGGCGTTCATTCATGCATTATATTAGAATATTCTTCTATATGTTATGAAAGGATGTGCCAATTAAAAATAGCCAATTTGACTGTAAACGCTATTCCCTTTCTATTATATTTTCGCGCTCATCTACAAAATTTGTTCAGAGATAGATTCTACATTCCGAGTATTAGTGGCTGATTTCATGATAACTTAATAGATGATAAACACACTTGATACCTTGTCTGCGGTTTCCATAACAAAAACAAAGGAAACACATATATAAGTTTCACGAAAAAGTAACAAAGTGTCAAGATCATACAAGGCAGGCAGACGAAGCAAACGCAACAAAACGTTTAATTAGGCAGTTTCCATTTCAATCGCGTAACACCCGCTTTATCTAAATCCATCAATGAATAGTGATGATAATGATAAAGGATCTTTTTTGTTTGTGCTCCCAAATAAAATGAAATAAAATGTAAGACCTATTGGCAAAACATATCTTTTAGATTATACAAAGACATCTCATTATCATATACATCTCACTTGAGTAAATGGAATCACTCTTTTATAGCATAATAACTCCACTCGAATGATAATTGCAAATGAGTAGTATTCGATTTCCCGACATTCGCTAATTGAACTTTGCAAGTGAACCATGATCAGTATGTGTTTCTGTATCAAATCTTCTTCAGCTCTCGTTAGCTTTTTGACGGATGCACCTCATCATTTCTCGTTTTTATTCCTTGGCGCTCTATGTCTATGATTACGATGTAGCGTACATTATCAAGTGCCGACTATTAATCATGGCGGATTGGATGCTAATGCTTATAAATGGCACCTGTGAACAATTTGATAAGCAATTGATGCTTCCTCACCTTTGCATTAGGAGGGAAGAAATCAAGAGGATAGAACGCAAATCGGTTTTTATAAGGTTCGCAAACATATATAATGTTATTATATTTTTTAATGTTTTTATGTACGTTTGCCTTCTTCAGAGAAACAAACCTAAAAACGACTGTAAATCGTCAACCCCTCCCCCGTCGGAACCCCCCTCCCCCCTCGGAAAGCCCCACCCACTGTTCAAGGCTAGGCGGGAAGGGCTCCCCTCCGGCGAAATGCGCCCTTCACGTTAACTTTTTTTTATTCAGTCCTAGCTTGAAGCGTCCACTAAATTCACGGCCATAAATGACGTCACCACCACGTCATATTGCGACGTATTTTCAACTTAACTTCGACGTCGCTATGACGTCATTGTGACATATTGTTAAGATGTCATTTTAAGACAATGACTCGACATTCTAGTTTTATCATCGAAGTCATATTCACGTTACTGATGTCGTGACTTTAAACGTCTTCGTCATAGTTACGTAATTTTGATGCCAAATTCGCTTTGGGGTTGTCGTAACGTGAAGTTGAGAAGAACGTAGATCTGAACAGGGGGATTTTGACGGGGGGGGGGGGGGGCGGGGGTTG
>LQRL01152986.1:58820-81118 GCA_001703475.1 Hydroides elegans
GCGATCACTATCCCTACTGTTCACGCGAAAAAGCGGGCTTTTTTGCATAATGTTCGAGCTTTTATTTTGCGTAAACGCGTCTTAAGATCACGTTCTGTTGCAATGGTCCTCATGTGGACTTCTCATATGTCCATGAGCCAAAGCATTCAACGCATTTTCCGGATTATTTTGATTACAACTATCCTTTTAAAATAAGATCTCTCTGGTTCTTGTGAATCACAAATTCTAACCTACCCAGATTTTCTTAATTATTCAACATTTTGTGAAATCTACTAATTTACGATGACAAATAAAACCAATCCGTCATTATTCAGAAAAATAATAGTTATTAATGCAAAATCAATGAAACCTTATGAAATCGATACACATAATGATAGCATGTTTATACAGCCTGTATATAAAATGAAATGTATGAGATTACACACTAATTCTTGTAATATTAATATTCATGATTGTATTAAGTATGATAAAAAACTATTAATTAATATTTATTAAAATAAAACTACAACAAATATCAAGCCACTCTTTACCACACGATATCGTGAGTAAAAAGTGTAAAATTATGAAAGCAAAAACAAGTGTTTTATTAAAACCCACTTTGCATTTCATGGCAGTAAAGCGCTTTGCTGTGATTCATTCAATGTGACTTTTGGAGAATTAACACCATTCGCATTAATTTAAGATTTCACTACATTTGGTCAACCTAAACTGAATGGATTTTCTTACAAAAAAAAATTGTGATTTAAAACATAGTCAGTGGATTATATTGATATAATAAACTTATTGAAATAATACTAATATTCTGGAGGTATTTGTTATTTGAGAAATTGAGGATATTATTAATTTTATTCATTTTTGTTTCAATAAACATGTGGTACAACACAAATAAGGTAAGGGTGGTTTTGTTATATAAAAAAGCAGTAGTTGTTTCTATTCTTTAACTTCTTTTTATATATGATATACCTGTATGAATATCAAGATTGATAAATAAGATAATGAAATGCGGTTTTGATAACACATTTAAAAACAAGATGATCGAGACCAATAAATGTTTTAAAATCAACCAGAATTAGACATAGATTCTAAAATAAACACCCTCCACTCTAAAAAAATATCAACATAAAAAATGAATAGGGATGAGCAAATCATTCACAAAAAAATCACAAATCGCTCTTAACACCATGTAATGTAATATTTTGATTTAAAAAAATGATATTGATTTGATTAATGGCTAAAAATGCTGTGGACTTTTGGGTTATCGTTAATCTAAAGTGAATCAATTTAATTAGCGCCAATGTCATTCTTCACTGTAGATATATAGCAGCTTTTATAAGTTTACCGAAAGGACGCTGGTACATTTGTATAAACTTAGATGCGTATCTGTCGCACATTTAATTGAAAACAATTCTTAATAAATTGCAAATACTTTTTTATTACAGTAATCTTATTAAACTTGCATTCCAAATATTTACCTAAACACCCAAATCTTTCTAGGGCACCTTATTTTCAGGTTTCTCTTTATTATATATATATATATAAGATCTTTGAAAAAACGTGCAGTATTGGGGTTTTTATTGAGAAGGACAACCGGCGAACAATTTTTGAAGTGTCAGCTGATAATAAACGATTTAAACCTATATTCATCTTTTTTATGAAGAGTTGTTGAGATGCTCCTCTGTGAAGTTTTGACGATAGCGTATCGAAACGCACTTGAATTGTCAGAGAAGCGATTAAATTACTGAATTAAGGTTTGAAACAACATACTTGTCTTAGTTATTGTGAATCAGCATGCTATATAACGTGAAAGGGGATTACATAAATGACTGATGGAATTCCTCCATTTACGTATAAAAAAGCGCTCTATTTCAAGCCGGGAATTCATTTGCATTTGTCTTAGCGAGAACATTTACTTTATAAGTAATTAAAGCTGGTTGTTAAGAAACTTAAATTTTCATTTTTTTTTTAATATATTTTTTTTCATGCACATAAGAGCTTAAACAATTTTTTGCTTAAAAACGTCCAAAACCATATGTAGATTGTTGCAAATATGTATATTTTCAATTTATTTCTCATAAAATTATGACTTGGCGTTTGATAAAAAAGAATAGTAATTAAAAGTAGATGACAACATGAAAACGAACAAAAGTATGTAAAAATGGCCCTTCGGTCACAGGGTCTTTTACCGCTCAATCATACACTTGTGAGGTTATCCCTAGAATTATAAATGGACTGACACGCATTTTGGCGATCAAAAGGCCCATCAACATACCACTTTAATGGTGTAAGTAAGTATTTCACAGCGTTTTTATTACTATAATATTGCTTCTTTATAAGGTTTTCAACACAATAAAACCCCTCATTTGTAATGATACGAGCAATTGACATTGTCCAGCTAACCATTTATAGTAATTTAAAGGCGCGTTCACCCGAAATAAAAGCGCAAAATTCTGGGTGAACAGAAGGGATAAACTACTGTGTTTTTATACAAATGTGGCTTCAAGTTTAAAGCGCAAAATGTGTGTTTTTCAAGCTTTTTTCGGAGTGGGTGAACGCGCCCTTAGTCATAGAAAATTCTTTAAGGGAGTCAACGATTTACAAATAAATAAAACCAAATCACATTGAATTATATTTATCTTATTGCTTGATTTCAAAGGGTTTTTTAATGTTATTTAGAACTTCCGTTAAGAAAATACTTTTTTTTTCATATTTTGTATCGAATTTGCGTTTTTTCCTCAGTTATTCTAATAATGCCGAAACAGCTTCATATACAGAAAACCAATATGTAAGAAAATAAGTGTTATGGAACTGAGACACATATAATATAATATACATGTAAATATCAATACAATCGTTATTGTAAAAAATCTTAAGCAGTACTTTTCATAAAATATACTAGCCGCCAAAAGAAAGTATAATCTTTTTTTAAACACATAATTTTAGTTTTATTATTTATTTGCTCACATTGCAATTTACAGAGCATATTATTTCATCATTTTTCTACAAATTTCTTTTTCAAAATATCGATTATCATCATTAGTTTAGGATTTTTGAAATGTTAAAGATGACTACCCTCAGTCGTTTGTCATGCATAAATGGCAGATAGCGGCAAAGTCATGACTATACGGGTCAATGTAACGATTGGTCGTTAGGTTGTCGTCGATACTCCGTAGCTAAAGCTTCTAGCCGTATCGGATGACACCTCAAACCATAACAGAACCTTCCCGGAAGCGGTCAACTTGTTTTAACGAACAAGCTACAAAATGATCGCCGAAGCCCCAATACGCCCCTTGGCAGCCACATGAGTGGCTCAGTTGAAAAGCGACTCGACGCTAAATGTCAAAGGGCGCTATGCGAGAGGTTTCATATCATTAAGGCGATACATGTTCGCAAAATTGTATTGTCGATGCCAACTTCGCGCTTTCGAACGTACGTTCTGCGTAGGGCCTTATCCGTTTCCGTGCAAACGTTGTTTCAACGTATTTGGACAAATATGACTATTGTTTGGGTCTAGTGATTATGTCGCTTTGACCGCCTCGCGGCGAAACCGGCTACACAGGCATGACATCTGGATCTCTCGATCCCGATTCGACATTTCTTACTTCCACCGCAGACTATATTGTCTGTCCCTGTTACTCCCTATGAATTTATTGTGATGTTGCAAATGATAAAATAACACTTTTAACAATTAAAAGTGGCATTCTAGTGTTCTTGCAGAATTACCGGTCTTCAGTATCCCTATAGCCTGATCACACTAATGTTGATAGGTGCGTGACGTGGCTATGTGTGTTTTGTAAAAATGGAAATAGTTTTGGAAAACTGGCATAAACGTTACACTCTTTATTCTACAGTCCCAAATTATAATCAGAATAAGCATAACCGATTCGCACTCAAAAATAAGGTTTTGACCCCTACTCAAAGTTAACACCTTAACCATTGATCTATTGGCATGAAACTATAGAATTAGATGGAATGCTACATTTAATGACAGTGGTGAAAATTTCAATCAAGAATATTTAGAATTCGCGAAGATATTCTCAAATTTAGGATTATACTTTCTTTTGGCGGATAGTATATCTACAAACGAAATAAGCTAACGCATTATTCATAGAAAAGTCCAGCTAAACATATGTAAAAAAATTGTTGACATAATTATTTCGTACATCTGTTTTACTGCTTTCCCCTTCTATTAACCCTATATTATAAAACATATCTAGGTTAGCTATAATACATTTTAATAAAAAATATAATCAAAAGAAATATTAACATATAATGGGCATGATCACATAACATTTTTGATATTAATGTTTTAGTGATTAAAAGATACATTTAGGACCCTGGTTTTATGTAACATAGGTCAGAGAGTTCTATTTGATGGGTACGGTTACACCAACCAAGCGATTTGAATAGCAGAGCCCGGACCTTTTATTAATGGAACCAAAAAATCGCTCCGAACGACTGAGTCGCTGTATATATAACCGTACCCTTTGTGGTTTACAGAATGCAGGTATAAGAGGAATTACTTTTGGTTCAATAAATTACATCAATTCATTTTTTTAACTTTAAGACATTGATATGTTTTAACGTAACAGAGACCCACTTTTTTCAACACGATTTTAATACATTTTAACACGTTTTCAAGTGCAATATGACGTTATACCGTATATAAATTGTATCCTTTCATATGTATTAAAATTTCTCACAATAGATAGTCATATTAGAAAAATTAACACTGTACTAAATGAGCAATGCGTGCCGTTGGAAAACATTATCCGAATTAAACCTTGTCTCTGGAAGTTCGGAGTGTCGGTATGAATTTAACGAATGCCTAAGCATCGTAATTTTAATGTAATAAACGTAGACTACCACATTTGAAGCTGTAAACTAGAACCCAATCAACAAGATGTCCAACAGCGTCGAAATGATGTTTGTTACGTGCCATTATGTCGCCCGTGTCATTGTGTCACCCAAGTAGGGGTTTGCCATTTTGTCGCCCATATCTCTACCATTTGGGTTCTTTATCGTCGCGACTGAACGTGCCGATATAGGGCGTAAATGACATGTTGAAGTGGTTATGCATCTATAGTGGTGAGCTGTATCGGATATATTTTGGCCATTTAAAGAGAAGTACTTGGACGAATATCAATTACCATATCGAATGTCATTGTAACTTTGATATTTCCGAGCGTATTTAGTAGTAAATGTTCCCAAAGTAATTTAAAAAAATATATATCTTATATAAACCAGTTTGCCTTGATACTTACGTCAGTATGCAGTTAAACACTAATCAATCATACTTGCTAATCAAAACTCATGAAAATCATCGATATGTTCTTTTAACATGGGGAGGGGAGGGCCTGTTTTGACATCATCCCTTCATGATGGACAAAATTTAGGTTCGAAATAGACACGCGCTCGTTTTAAACTGGGCGGTATATGATCAAGGTTTTTCTTATCCATAACGTTTAACCTGATTTAATACAGGCGTTTTGTCATTTCGATGAGTTTATAACATATAAAATAAGTAATCAATTACACCTACGACAAATTCGAACCAATTAAAATCCAATTTACTTATTTACATTTAAATAATAAATTACAAGCTTCGTGAACATCCAGAAATAAACTTGTAAAAAAAGTTAAACTTGAAATAACCTAGAACTGCTATTTTTTATGTCTATTTTGAGATTGAAGTTTGAATAAGAAAATATAAAAGTAAAGCTTACTGATTGCAATGATTTCTGGGATAGTTTGCTTCGGAAGCAACTCTATATTATATCAATATACCATTATTCCGAATTTGCCAGTAAATACTCACAGTAACTTTCCGCATCTTCGTTACAGCAACCCCAACTTGCGAATGGCTCCGGTGCGTCACAAGTGGCACTGTTTAGCGCTCCTAATCCGAAGGCAGCGGTCGTTGCCAATCGTAACATCGTTTCGAATGGATACGCGGTGACGTCACCTGTCGAAACGACGGGTTATCTTCCATATACGTCGCTCACTTCTCTCTACAGTTCACAAACGCCTAGTTTCTCAAGGTAAACGGCAATCAGTATTCTCTCAGTAAATTATTGCATCTTAAAGTGCCAATCCCTCCAATTGACATAATGCGAATATTTTCAAAGCAGGTCTAATAGAATTTCAAAATAATTTTTGTTTATAATAGAATTACTCTTTTATTACTTTATCAATTACTATTACTATATTTACCACTTTCAAAAATATTACATTTCGAAAAGGGTTATAAAGTATGGCTTTTCATTTTCAGTGTATACTATAAGAAGCCAACTGCTACCAAAGAGCGATGCTGTTCTACGGGCACGCGCCTCTTCTTGATTCTGGGAACACTGGCCCTGCTTGCAGCTGTGGCGCTCGCACTCGGCACATTCTTCGCAATTAGAGGTAAATACATATTGCCCGAAATTGTTCTCGGCGTAAACTCTCATCGACTTCGCCAAGTTGCTGAGTATGAACATTTAAACAGTGCCTTCTTCTATCGATCGAAACATTTTTTATAATTCGCTGTGGAAGAAACGAAAAATCTAAAAGCCATGCATGTTACGTCGGAAGCTTTACACCGTCTTTTTATACACAACTTGCTTCAACCCGATTTGTGGGGTTCCCCGCAAAGAAAACATAAGAAAATATGGGTTGTTAAAAAAGAAGTTGCGTGAAGCTCTACAACTTTTTAAAAATCATATTGCTTGCAGAGTGAACATTCATCAATATCCTGTGAAATCAAGACATGTGGTGAACCAACTGGATATTGAAGATTCAATTTACCCATTATTTCACTACATGAAGAATTCTATGTTTAATGATGAATGTACAATTGCGTCTTGAACAGATCACATTTCAATGCAACAAAATGATAATGAAATGAACTTGACAGTTCAAATGAAAGCAATATGCAAAAACTATGGAGCATAAATGGTAATTAAAGCAAGTCAATTAAATCGAATAAAAGGCACGCGTTTTCTCTTTGTAATAGCGGTTAAAAGGGTTCACATAGATGATTTATCAAATTTTATTTGGCTAAATGTGATAGCCTGACAATTCTATTGACATTTATAGGACTGTTCATTACCGGAATTGAAAATAAATTTAATTTATTTCGAGATATTTAGATAACATATTTAGGGATTCTGATCATTGGAATTTTAATTAGATACATGTAGTATCATATTCTTTAAGCTCATCAAATACTTAGTGATCTTAGTCAAATTAGCTACTATAATTTTCTAAGATATGAATTTATATGAAATACTATTAATAATATGTTTGTTTTATCATAGACCCACTCATTGTAGCCATTTTTATTGCTGTAGTTACCCAACATCATATAGTACAAGCAACGTTCGATTCCCAAAAATAAACTAATTCTGATGTAAATAATATTTACATATTTTTGTTTTTTCGCTACATATTTAAGATTAGAGGAATTTGAGTGATTTCAAGGTTTTAATTTTTGATATGCCATCTAGATAGATTAAGAGGTTGAATCATGTGTAGAGTGCAATAAAGTTAGATCATATCAGTGTAATATTTCAACATGCATCCACATAATCACAAAATAAATTTCCAAAGTGATAAGGTGAACCCTGAATATCTTATTTATGAACGAGATGGGTCATAAACCATGTTGTTTCAAAAGCCTTTAACATAACTTGATTTAATCTCAACGTAAAAGGACATTTTGCTGAATAATAGTTTATGATATAGGGGCATAGTAATAAGGATTTAATATTAAACAGTTAAATCATTTTTTTTAAATCGTTGATGAAAGTTACTGACTTGAACGACCATATTAAATGATTCGTGCAACATTTCGCTCGAAATATACACAGAATACTCAAATAATGTAATATACTCAACCGTATTATATAAACTATAATAATGTCGGGACGATAGCTTTATATATTCTATAGGTTATATTAAAGAAAAAAACATCAGCTTAATCTTATGTATTTTCAAAATCCAAAATAACGAATGTTTGTAAATGCGATTGCGTAATGTCATACTTTCATTTTGTTCAAAGTGAGTCCCGAGAATGATAGTAGTGAGGAAAGGAGCAGCGAAACACAGCTAAACACAACCACCACCAACACCCCAACCACACCACTCCCCATTACCACATCCGAAGCTCCAGCCCCGATGGCTCCGGTCAGACTGGCATTCAGTCTGGAGTTTGAAGACATGGCCTGGGACCCCGATCTACTAAATCGAGGTTCCGGTGCCGCTGTAGCGCTAGCTGATGATATATGTAATGATGTGAGTTGTGGCTATATTCGAATGTTTTCGTTTGAACATAGAAATTGGCAATTGGCAAGGTAAAGATAAGTTAACCAAAGTTTAGTGTCCTGGGATATATTTAGGACAAAACCTAACCACAATTAAAGCTTAATGCCTGGGTAAAGATATGGCAAGGTATAAACTGTATGCATTTCCAGTCAGATTAAATTATATTTTACTTTATTGTATAACCATTACAGATCCGTGATCTATTCGCAACATCCACTATATCTCCTAGGACTTCCTGTGTTGTATCGTCTTTCAGGTAAGGTATGATGTAATATGTATCAACTCTAGCAACTGAATATGATTTTGTAAGAAGTTTATGGTGACATAAACAGAAAGTCCATTTTTAGCAATATAGGGTGTAGCACACATCACTATGTCAACCCGTTTCCAAAAATGATATTAGACTTCTACGTGACATTTCATAGCTGGCCAGCATTTTCGAAAATTTCTTTATGAATAATTCGAAGTAAAAGTTAAATTAATTTTCATAATTTAATAAGTTTTATGATATTTGAATCCAAAAACAACCCTATCATTACTGGGTGAGACTGATCTCCTAGATTCATGACACGGAAATTTTCCCGGTGTCGTTTGAGTGTGATTGGTCCTGCAAAGTAGTAAATCGTAAGGGAACAAAAGGAATCGCATATTTTAACTCCCTAGAATTGTTTATGAGTCGTTCGTTGGTCATAACTCAAATTAATTGAAAAAGAAACTGAAAGCTTCTTTGCACGAATAAGTTGAATCAGTTATCTATGTATAGTTATAGTTATTTGAGAGACTATTTGTTCCCCCAAAACGCGAAACCCATAATAAACTATTATGCACAAAATCCTTCAATTCCTATTTAAATCATTTAACGTAATAGAATACGCGATAATCAGACAGATTTACTACCTTGTTTTCGATTAAAATACCTGAAAGTGAAAATCATGCTAAGGTGCAATGTTCTTGATGCGCAATAACTAAAAAGTAAGAAATGTCGAACGCGTATTAATTTTTATGCTCGAAATTTATGTAATTGCTGATTCGTCAGATAAAATCGAATACATGCGTGTTGATTTAATGCTATATTACATTCGGCATGTCTCATGCCATTATCGAAAAACATATGCCTTCGCAGAAGGCTCACCCTGACGATCAAAGTCATCCCACCTTTGTTCTCCATCCCCATTACATGATTGTGCAAATCACGTCAGTTAATGCCCCGAATGTATCAATTATTATTTTCATACCCTAATTTTTGAATTCCCATATTCATTCACAGAAAATGTATCACACGTTCGCAGACGTGTTTCGAAGGGAGTTGATGTATCGGATCGACGTCCTTTAATTCGTCCCATTAAAGCGTATGACATAATTAACAACATCGAAACCAAACATTAGATATCTTTGTTAATTTTGATGTTTCATTACTTCATTGTTTGCTTGATGACAGTATTGCTATGTCAAGCATCAAACAAACTTCAAGGTCGATTAAGCTCTGAATTGAACTTAAAGAACATTCCTTTGTCTTAAAAACTTGTTTACCTTTCCACTTGATGAGACAACCGTGTATTGATTAATTTTTTTTCCGAAAGGAATTTTTCGATGCGAATCTAGCGATAAATCCATCCAGGTGCACACAATCATACGCGCTATCGATATATACGTTTCCCTATATTTTTCATGCGCATATTTCCATAAGGGCGCCTACGACGGGCGCTCCTCGTTCGGCAAATATACACCAAAATGTAATTGGCACAATGCAGCTCTCTCATATCTCTTATTGGCGCCTAGGTTCAAAAGCTTACCGTTCCGCATTTGCCCCCCCTCCCCCCCCCTGATACTAACATTTTCCATACTCAATTCCCATCATAAGCACTCATCAAACTTAATCTATTTCTAAAGGTCATTGACATTTACTTTAGTCCCGGATCTATTGTGGCGCTTGTATCGATCGCGTTGGAAGTGCAGTCAGGCAGGACATCTCACAGCGTTCAGACTCAGGCAGCTCAGCTTCTGAAAGAATCTGTCGAAAAGGGGACGATATTCTCAGACAACCAACTTAGTCCGATCGTCTTTCAAGGAGGTAAGATTCTACATGTATCAATGAATTCATCAATGTCTTACTGTTTCAATAAAGCTATTTGCGGGGAAAAGGGTACTTACGTTGCATTATGTGTTTTGAATCTTAAAGAATATATTGATTGTTCACAGTATTATGTTGAACTAAACTTTCCAAATTGTAGAGAGTATTATAAAACTGGTATATGTAAACATAATACATGGCATTATTGTGTTTAACAAACGCATACCAAATACAAAAACTCATGCCATATTAGAATTGAGCTTTGTCGTGTTCACTATTTATATACAATATAGACACAATTGACGATTGCCTCAATCACGAGTGCAACCAGACTTGCGTTGATGAGCAGTTCAGTTATTCCTGTGAGTGCATCGACGGATTCGAGCTACAGGAGGACGGCAAAAGCTGCGCGGAGATTCTTACATCAGGTATTCGCCGTTGTCAAAGTAAACTCTTTATGAAAAGAATGTTTTTAAAGCAGGAAACAATTCAAATACTTGTAGTTACGACATTTTACCTTAAATGTAGAAATATGACCATAGCATTTTTGAATGGCAATCAAACCAACTCATGCTTGTTACAACCTTCGTTTTCTGGCCATCCAGAGTGCGCTGGCTTCGAGTGCAGAGACGGGCAGTGTCTTTCCATCAGCTGGTGGAGATGTAATGGCTACCCGAATTGCGTCGATGGGTCGGACGAATTTAATTGCCGTAAGTACAGCCTTACCTGGGGTCAAACCATGAATTAATTATAGATCGTTTCAACACTAATTCCATCGCCTTCAATAATGTATATTACAAATACATATATCCATAAACTGTACACATGTATTTTTTCTATACATATCAACGTTATCTATTTTTTTTATAAAACGAATCCTTCTTAGCTTTGAAAAAAGATACCGAAAACGAAAAGAAATGCGGTTCCCATTTTTCTCATGTAGCGTGTGAGGATGGGGACCAGTTCAAGTGTGTGGACGGACCGTGCATCAGCGCCGAGCAGTATTGCGACGGAGAAGTACACTGTCCCCATGGTGACGATGAGACGGATCAGTGTAGTCAGTGATTCTTTTTTTTTTTATGCATATATTATAAATGAAAGTTCAAAGTGATTCGTTTAAGAAATGCATTTATTACATAGGGAAAAAAAATAATGTTAATATCTCTATCTAGAATATCTCATTTTTTAACTGAAATGTACAATAATGTCTTTTAATAAGAAACAATCAATTATTGAAATAAACAAGAACATTTCGGATAAGATTCTATTATTTTGATTTGTCACAGGCTGCAGGTCGGCTGGATTCGGCCAGTGTAGCGACACTGGGTCTTGCGTCCCTCAATCGTGGGTCTGCAACTTTTTCTCAGACTGTGCGGACGACTCAGATGAAATGGGCTGCGATGATACACGTGCGTTTAAGTTTTTTTTGTATCTAACCTCAGATGAGAACATATGAACATATATTTTCAAAATATAGCTGACTTAACAAGTTCTGATGGATAATTGTTTATATATGAATGCAGAAGATTAACGTTGATTTTGGCGTAAACATGCGTAAACAGAAATATTTTATTCCGTATGCTTAACCCCTGCTTTAGCAGATATAATGTTCACCCAGTCTATCGTGCTCTGTTCCTTCAATATAGTGTGTCCAAACGCTACCACGCGCTGTAGCAACGATGCGATTCTTCGCTGCGTCCCCGACGAGTACTTGTGCGACGGACACAAGGACTGCGATGATGGAATGGACGAGTCAACTGTCTACTGCCCGGGTTAGACATTTTTATTACTTTATCATCGCATATGTCGTCGGGTAATTTGCCTTAGCTTTGATAATGCACTCTTACAGTATTGCAGTGAAGAATTTTATTATATTTTTTATTGAATTTATAGAGCGCTTATTCGAACAAAAGGTCTATGCCCTATCCTGCAAAACGGATTGGACCACATTCCTTTTATTGTAAATCATTATAGCAAACAAATGAATTGTGGTAAATTATAACTTCGACCAGTTTTATGTTTCTTAATGAAATATGTCAATATCTTATATCAGAGGTTGAATGCCTAGCAGATGAGCTTCACTGCTCGGATCGAGACGGTTGCTACACCACTGAGCAAATCTGTGATGGCATATGGGATTGTCCCGGTGGTTCAGATGAACATGGCTGCTGTAAGTTTAATCAAACAAATAAAGAACACAAGAATAGTATCACAACTAAACATGCATCTGTTTGGAAAATAGAAGAAAAGTATGATGTACAATGTTCAACTTTGTTGTCCGCTAAAAGTATTGAAAAATTCGAGAGCGAATCGCTTAAAAAATTCTCTGATTAAAAAGTGGAGTCAGGAATATCTTATAATGTTGGTATTTTTGCCTTTTTATTTAATATAACTTTTCCATACACAGATCAGATCACGCAGGAAGGGATTCTCTTTGTGACATACAGGGACACAGCTAGACCCGTTTGCTCCCATGACTGGGATGAGAGTCTGAGCGACCTCGCCTGTAGGCTTGCTGGATATGAGTAAGTGAACATAAGCATTTCTAAAACCAGCTGAGTGTTCCGACGTAAGTATATAATGAACATGTTACTTATTAAATTATATTAATGACTGAATAATGTGTCTATATTAAAGAAAGAAATCGTCATAACATTTGCTGTAGGAACGCCATATCAACTCTTGAAGTGAACCACACTGAACCATTTCATCGATTCTCCGCATCAGAATCGAATAGCACATCGTTGCTGCAAGGAATCTGCCCATTGGATCAGGAACAGCAAGAAGACTGTATGGCCGTTGGATTAATTTGTAAACCCAGGGGTCAGTCATCCATATTTTAATTCGTTTTCAAAATACGATGTACAATGTATAATAATATTTATTATTATTACATGGTCAGGGTGCATTGCTTAAAGAAATGATAAGGATGGCCTATGATGCAATATTTGTGTGTATTGCACCCGGACTATTTTCCGATTGCACTCCAAAATCAACTTTTCATAATAAACAATATAGATAAGAATAAATGTTTAAATAATTGATTTTACATGGATTATTATCTTATCCTAGATGGTTTATAAGCGTTATATTTCATTATCGACCCTGATTGTCAATATTATTAAAAATATTATATTATCGCCCACTATGACATGGCATAAAATAAACTTTTTTTCAGTGACGCTTTTCTTTGTTATTCCATGTAATAAAGGGAATACAATACTCAGATTCAATATTGTTAGGTGTTTATTGCACTCAGGGGTCAAATTGGATGCACTCAGCCTTCGGCTTCGATGCATCCAATTTGACCCCTTCTTGCAATAAACACCTAACAATATTGAACCTTCATAAGGTATTCCCATAAACAGTCATGATAATACAAAGATACTATGGGAATACCTTATGAAGGTTCAATACTGTTAGGTGTTTATTGCACGAAGGGGTCAAATTTTATGCATCGAAGCCGAAGGCTGAGTGCATCCAATTTGACCCCTGAATGCAATAAACACCTAACAATATTGAATCTGAATATTGTATTCCCTTTATTACGTGGAATAACAAAGAAAATCGTTACGGAAAAGAATTTAATTTTTGCCGTGTCATAGTGGGCGATAATATAATATGTTTAATAATATTGACAATCAGGGTGGACAATAAAATCTTACACTTATAAATCATTTAGGACAACAAAATGATTTATGAAAAATCAATTATTTAAACATTATTTCATGTTTATGATGTTTTATTATTAAAAATTTATTTCGGAAGTGCAATCGGAAAATAGTCCGGGTGCAATACACAGAAATATTGCATCATAGCTTTTCCTTATCATGTCTTTAGGCGATGCACCCTGACCATGTAATAATATGCTATACTCAGAACCGTCCAACAACCGAGACAAATATGGTTCTATGCCTCTTTATACTGTTTTAGTTGAACCCCTCTCATTAAATACATATTTTACCAAATACACATAAAACAGATAGACCCTGCGTATTTTTAGATTTAGTGTGAAACTATATTTCCGTTGCATTCCTTTTCCCAGAGTGCGGCACACGCATGCTCCCTGACGGTCCCTCTTTTGCGTCCATCCGGGGTTCTGCGGCGCGTGAGGGAGCATGGCCCTGGCAAGTGGCGCTTTATCGCTTCGGGAGCTTCTTTTGTGGCGGAGTGCTCGTCAATGAAAACACCGTGCTCTCGGCGGCCCACTGCTTCGATATATGGTAAGGTCGTTGATATTTTGTATTGTCATTTAAAAGAGGCGTTTTGTCATTGTATTAAAACATATTATCCAAAGTGACGAATTTTCAAATGTCAAATTCTAATGTACAATAGGCACTTTAAATTGTTGTTATTTTCCCTTTTGAGGCACCTATTGACATATCTCTTTAATTTTAATCGCTTTTCAAATAATATCAGGTACGAACAGGATCAGCTTATTCTCAAATTTGGAGCAATCAACAACAGTCTTAGCGACGATAGCGGCATATACCGGCAAGTAAACCGAATCTACCAACATCCAGGTTACTCTTTGGTAACGTCACCCAACGACTTTGCTATCCTCATCCTCAATGAATCTGTGCCGTTCACAGATCATATCCAACCCATATGTATGCCGCTGGCCAAGCAAGTGTTTACAGAAGGCAGGCAGTGTTTTGTTTCTGGCTGGGGAACAATTGGTGAGTGTCTTTTATAAAGTATATAAGTTTAAAGTATCGTACTGTAAACTATAGGGAATTTACAATTCAGAGCATATATTCAGCTACCGACACACAAAACATTAGACCTGATTTTCAAATAAATTCATCATTAAACCGAAAGAAATAATAAAACAAGAAAAAAAACTTTGGGTTTATGATAATAAAAAAAGTCTTAAGAACCTCTTCTTAAATCATTACTTCATAAATTACCACAATAAGGCCAAACATCCAATAGCACTGAGCTATAAAACATATTAAAAATGATTTGTTGTAAAGACAGGGACCGTGCAATCGCGCCCGAGGCGATGCAGGAGATCCGTCTCAGTCTCTTCAGCGACCAACGTTGCCTAGAAACGGAAACGGTGCGCGATTATATTGCGGAGAGCATGATCTGCGCAGGTGTCGAGTCGCATCACGTGTCCGTCTGTCATGTGAGTAGTCTTCTCGTGATTCGATCTTATATTTTGAGAGAAAATGTCCTATAAATTACTCTCCGACAATAACTATGACTGAATTCATGGTAGTGTTGAAAAGTTATGATATTTCTTATTTGTCCAATTTTGCACTGAGGATATCGCTTATCAATATTGTACACAGAAATCCTTTATTCGTAAAACAGCGTTGCAAGAAATTCATTCATAATTTTTATAAAAAAGAAAACGCTTTCTCTCATGTAATAAAAAAATCACATATCCATTTGAATGCCAAATCCGCAGGGTGACTCTGGCGGTCCTCTGATGTGCGAGGACGAGTTCGGGCGCTGGACGTTGGCTGGCATCGTGAGCTGGACACTCGAAGTGTGCGATAGTTTCAACGCGTTCACAGAAGTGTCGCGCTTTGTGCCTTATGTGGAAGAGGTGCTGCAAAATCCGCGTAAGCTATCTGAACAGCTATGGATACTACGATTCAATCAATAGCATTGGAAAAAATAAAAAAACCTGGGCAAAAGGGCAACTTGCGAAACAAAAGACATTCCTAAAATGTATTTTGAAACAAGCTGTACCCTTTTACCAATTTCTTTGTCCATTTCCAAACGATATATTGTTTTGGTAATAATAAACATTTTTAATTTTCCTTTACAAGCCGAATGCGCATGCCAAAGCGACGACGGCATCACAAAGTGTCTGCCTGACAGCTACATCTGCGATTATTTCAACGATTGCGGTGACATCGCTTACGACGAACAGAACTGTGAGTTGGCTTCATTCTTCATCTACTAAATTACATAACATTATATAGAATATCATTCAAAGGGTTGTTTCACAAATATAAAGGTGTATTTCCTTAAACCTAAAAAGTATGTGCCAAAATGAATGATCCTGCTTCAATTTGTATCCAATATTTGTAGGCACGTGTGCGACTGAGGACAGCTACTGCCGGACGGAGGGTCGCTGCTTGTCTTCGTTCTTCGTCTGCAGCAGATTCATCGACTGTGAAGACAGTTCCGATGAATTCGGATGTGGTTAGAATTTATTGCAATTATTAGGAAAATTGTTATATCAGACATCTGATTGTTTTTCATACATGGGTCTGAATATGTTTGTTTAGCTAAGATATTTATATCTTCATATTCACCCAATACGCGTCTTATCCTGTCAACCATAACAAAGGCCCGATCCTCAGATATAAGTTTTATTATCGACGTCAGAGCTGTTACTAAGCGCCCGGTTTTAACCTTTATCAGGTCCCGAGCCATGTGAGGAGGACCAGTATGAGTGCGGCGACGGGCGCTGCATTCCAAGTGACTGGTACTGCGATCGCATCCAAGACTGTCCCGATGGATCGGACGAGAGCAACTGTGGTGAGATTTACGCTCTTGTTTTACACTCAATATTTTATAAAGATTTGTTTGTTTTGCATACATCTCATGACTTTTGTGTTAGATGACACTCATAACAGCAATGACTTGTACGACTTTTCTATTAAGAGCAGCAAAGTATTTCACAGTAAGCGTATGGTAAATGAATAAACAATACCATGACGCCGAGGTCGTCAGGTAGATAGAATTTTACCAACTTCTTTTGATTCTGGTTCCAATATATCGCTTCAGAATGCGGCTTGAGTTCAAAGGGCTCCAATCCCAACCCGTCTTCGCTGATCATCGGCGGCGAGGAGGCGGAAGCGGGCGCCTGGCCGTGGATGGCATCTCTTGGTGTAGACGGGACTCACGTGTGTGGCGCAACGCTTATTCATCCGCAGTTCCTTTTGACAGCGGCACATTGCTTGTCGGATGAGTAGGTCCTTTTGAAATCATTAGTTTTCAGAAGTTTATCGACTGTATAACCTTATATGGTTTTACAAAACAAATGTGAATCGACAAAAATTCAAACTGAAATAGCTAATCATTGCATTGTCTTAATAATACTAATTACCCACAATAAACCATTCTTACATTTCTCAATAACCTCAATATGACACCTTTTTTACGCAGTCAAATACGTCATGCTCTTCTTCTTCAGGGTGGGCGGAGTAGGGATAAATATCGATGAGCTTGAAGTACAGTTAGGTAGTACGGCAAGTATGAGTCAACCGCTGTCGGACGGAGCAGTACGTTACAATGTGACTCAGACGATCACCCATCCCGATTGGACTGGTGGTTTTGAAAATGATATTGCTTTATTGAAACTTGATATATTTGTCAAGTATAGTCAGACTGTACTACCTGTGTGTTTACCCAGTGATGATACTGATTTTAGAGGAACAGCTGGTTGCTATGCAACTGGATGGGGACATATTGGTAAGTATATATAAGATATTACCTACTTTATATAAAAAATGATTTATTGATCGTCCTCATAGTTTGACTTACCTTAGAAGAGCGCATTTATATTTGCAACATTAAACTTCATTTGCTTGTAATATTTTTGCTTTTTGATCCAATTCGATGCTCCGTGATATTATAACTTTATAGATCCTAGCGGAACGCAAGTCGTTGATGCCCTTTATGAAGTGGAGGTATCGGTCCAAAACAGCACTGATTGCGAGATAGAAAATACAAACACGGAGGAAATTCTGTGCATGTCAGGAGCTGATGGGGCATCCATATGCGAGGTAAATCACACCGTATAATCCCAATATCCAATAAGAAATAATTTATTGTATTACCGTAAGCAAGTTCATAAGCACAGATGTCAGCAACATGTACATTTTCATGATATTATATGATATTTCATAATGGGACTGCCTAAGTTTTGATAGTAACGGATAGTCTTATAGTGTTTATCTCCTAATTAATCATTTTATCATATGCTTTTTAAGTTGCTAGTTTATGTTAACACTATCGATGCTATTCTTTTTTTTATTTTTCACAACAGGGCGATTCAGGAGGGGCATTGGTGTGTATGGTTGACAGACAGCGTTGGAGTCTGGCTGGAATCGCAAGTTTTTCTTTGACCGAGGAAGGGGTGCCCTGTTCAGGGGTCAGTGGGTTCACGGAAGTCGCCAAATTCAATCAGTGGATACAACAAACAATCGAACAAACCTCATGAAATAGCGTGCGAAACGCTTATTAAAAAGATAGGGTTGAAGTTATTAAATTGAATATCGAATCAGTATAGTTGCTCAGATTGTGTATGTTATTATGTTATACTCGTTAGAGCATTGTATTCATTAATTCCCTATCATTGTGATTTTCCTTGTGTCTACTAACTGCGAATGAAATATCAAAAGTAAATATCGTTTTGATTCACTTATTGATGTCCTTATATTGTATAAAAATGTCAGTTACATTAAAAAAATACGGAAGCTATATTGCGTATTTGAATAAAATGGCTTTAAATATTGTTGTTTATATGATATATGGAATAATTGATGATCGGGTAAATTCAAACAATATATTAAAATTTCAGTTTATTTAGAAACACTATTTTAATTTGAAGGCATAGTATGTTTTTAAAATTGAGTATAATAATTATCATAAATTAGTAGCGCATCTCTTGCATCTTTTTAATGTCAATCGTGTCAAATATCGATGAAGACGGTGACAGCCGACCCAGTGGGCAACACAAATGTCTCGTTTTTCACCAGATTTCCGTTATTGAACACCTACAATAGACACAAAATTGGAAAACCAAACCATTAGATAAAACAGGGATTATTTTCGAAGAAAATTCTAGAATATAATAATGATTGAAAATTCTCAAATACAATATAATTTTAAACAAAATTAAAAAAAAACTTTAGACAGTTTTACAATAAAAAAAGTGTTGCTACCTGGACCTGGTAGTCTCCATAGTAACCGCGAACTCCGAAAGTTTCGTCGTTGCTCGAGCATGAGAACTCTGCGCTCGTGTGCCAGCGGGACTGCGTCATCTCGATCCACCGCTCGCCGGCCGCATTAGGCTATATCGGGGACCAAAGATAAAATGTTTTTTGTATAGGGTCATTTTTAATCAAACAAATGACAGGATTAACTGATTGCTTTGTTATATTTATTCTAGAATTAAAGTAATACGACAACAATATGTTTGTTTCTAGCTAGTTAAACGGTTCATACATGTTTTTTATGCACAAGGTTTTAACAATAATAATAACAATAATGAAAATAATCAATGAACTCACCACAAAATCATCGCCTTCGAATAACCCGCACGTTGGTCCACATGGCCCATGATTCGTTGAGAAATGCCACAAGATGACGCCATGCACACCCGCCCGCGAGAAGTACAAGGTCACGAGGTCATCCAGGATTTCTGCCCGAAGTGATACGTCTGCTTCGTCGATGTCAAGCTCTGTGATCCAGACTGGATAGCCACCGCTCTCGAGTACGTCCAGGCGAGCCTGTTTGTAATTGAGGAACATGTTTTTGTGATATCTCAATATATATCTGTGCGATTGCGATGATTTGTTTATCACAAAATTCGATTCGCTCAAATATTATAGCAATATTATCACCGATGAAATGATTCCAAATTAGTAATTGACATAATCAATTCTTTCAATACTTTCATTTATTGCTTGTTATTTGATTAGGTTTAGAATGTAAAAAGCCAGTAATACGCATGGATATCCATACCGCTACAGCCTCGATTTCTGGTACGGTGTTCCAATGGCTCTGAGCTCCGATGCCTCCCACTTCAGCACCAAGTTCCTTTAGTCGATCTGCCATGTTCACGGCTGCCTATGATATCAAATACCATGCGTTTGAAATTAATAAATTGATATAAACATGATATGACGGCAAAACCTTGAACAAAACTGTAATGATTTATTTCGGGGGTTTTAACTTCTAAATACAACATGATGTTTTGAAGTCACATTGCGTATATATATTTTTTAAAACAACAAATCACGAATTGCAATTTACCTGTGCGGACGAGCTGTATGTCACAAGCCCGTATTCGTTGATAAACAGTTCTCCTATGGGATCCTTGGCGCGCACTTCCTTGAACATGTCGGCCATGCAGTCAGGGTCATTCGTGTTCTCCTCGTACCAGGGACCGTTCAGCATTTCGTTGTTCACGTCCCAGTGCACGAATCTTGAAAAATGATTGAAACCCATTCTATATCATACTTTTTTGACATCGAGTTTTTTTTTCGAATTGTTTATTCTTATTGTACCTGTATAACTTTTAATGTGTTTTTATCACTTATACATTTATAAATATGTCCTTCATGAATGCCTAATCAGGAATCCAAAATAAACAATAGTAAATGAACGTCGTGCATGGATGTTTCCCAAATTTTAAATGTAATGTAAAACTTAGATACGAGTCTGGTTTAATACTTACTGTCCGCTGTAGCGGGACACAAGATAGTCGATTCGCCTCTCCACCTCTGAGCGAACGTAGTCGGGCGAAGTGTTGTACATCCAGGAGGGGACGTGTTCTTCCTTGCCCCACAGCACGCAATGCCCTCGAGTGGGGATGCTGAAAAACAGTGTGCATTGATGAATAAACGATGCAATCCATGTGAAAAATTACGAAGTAAAAAATGGATGATTGGAAAATTTTAAGAACATTGCTTAAAATAATTAGTATTTTAGTCATTTAAGTAGGTCTTTGTTTGGTGTGTAAAACTTATTCATTATTAAATTATTAAGGGCGCGGTGACATTCAAGCAACAAAAAAATGCAGTTTTCACGCGACCCTTTTTTTCCTTTTTTTTGTTATGTGAAATAATTTTTTTTTTAATGATAAGAAGAGGTGCATAAAAGCTCACTTGTTTTGCCTAAAGAAATAAAGCTTCTTTTTCATAGATGTAACCGCGCCTTTACGCTAAAACTTTTGTTAATTTGGAAAAATTAATTTATGTTTGCCCCTACATACCCTCTCTCATTGAGTCTCCTGATAGGTTCATCAGGAAAGTCAATTTGTTCCTGAAATATAAGATTAGTTACATGTATTCAGAATTAGAATAAGATTCAATCAAAGATACTCAGACATATGAGCCATGTGATATGCATTTACTATATTGTTACACAACAATACTACGGTTATAAACGTCGGTGATTATGTGATTTTGATAAGTTCAGGAATATCTCGATATGGCTCGAACTGCCCTAGATTATAGCAAACACTTATCACAATCAGTAAGCCACAAAATGTCCATCGCAGCACCCTGAAAGTGATTTACTACCAAGGATAGAGAGGCAGTTCAATGGATTCCGAATGCTATCAAATGATCGATTCGACAAAGACCTTCACTATAAAGCCTATCAAATAATAAAATACAGTATCACTATATAGTTTAACCATAATTTACCCGTTCTTTCTCCATGTAGTTCCACTTGAGCTCGTACTCCTGCACGGCCCAGTTGAAGTTGGAGTAGAAGCACTCCTGGTATTTCTTTGCGTATTCGTCATCTGACTCGATCTGCGGGCCTTGGATCGCCGTGCCGAACGGGAAGGCGTGGTTGGTTTGGCTCAACTGGAGAAAATAATCAATTATTTTATGGGGTTCTCTAAAAACTACCTGTAAGTTTTATATGTTTATCTAAAGATTATATTCTAATAGAAATCCGACCAAGTATCGTGCTTTATCCCTAGGATGAAGAATCCTTTTTGCATTTTTGGTTTTCTATCAGAAAAATCAAAAGACAAAACTAAAAACACTGTAGGTAGCGGGATAATCCCGGGATAATTTCGGGTGCCAGGTTCCCGCTTGGTGCGCATAGCCTTACCGGAAGTCTTCCTTGCCCAAAATTGGGGGCTGGCTGGGACGGGAACACGAGACCGATACTTGGTCGGATTTCTATTAGAATATAATCTTTAGATAAACATATAAAA
>LQRL01152987.1:0-23956 GCA_001703475.1 Hydroides elegans
GCCTGAAACCCTAGACCATGTTGGCTGAACATTATTTACATCTATGTTACACGCTGATATACGGTCCTGATATCCATGCGAGATCATCAAATATCGAAGAAATAACCTTAGGTGATCCTCAGATTTTTGTAGTTGGCGGGCAGTTTTTGAAAGGTTGTAGTAGGAACACCTTTTTTTTTTAGGAAGAACTCATGGGGTGCTCTTAATTTCTTTAACACCTTTATTTGTGTTGATTGTAGCGAGAAATTGAAGAATCTCCGGGGCAAGAATCCGAAAAAAAGTCGAGACTGGATCGTTGCTAAGAAAGAGCGGCGACGTCGTCAGGGAAGGTAGGTTGTAAGAGATTGTTTTAAAGTGTGACATAATTGAATGTATAATATTAGGCAATAAAAATTATACACCATACAGTGTGCATTCTTGGATTCAATTTAAGTGCGTCGAAAAAACGCAAACAATATTCGTCAGTGCATGATTTTCGACATCGGTGCCTGAAATTTTACTCAAGTTATTATACATACTCACGATTTGAATATTCGATCACATTAAATGTATTTGGTTTGAGCTCATTCGTTCATAGCTACCGCAAAAATATGCGAGCGCGAGCGAAAAATTGCACTTTTAGATGTCTTAATTTTGCTCTAGAAAACGCACTCAAAAAAGTTAAAGTACGTCTCCTGAGAAAATCAGTGCGAGAAAAAAAACGCACTTATTTTCTGAGAGTGGGTGATTTTGAAAATCAGTGCGTGAAAACTCACGAAACACACTCTAGATCGAACACTGAATATAGTCTTAAGCATCTTTCTTTTTCTCAGTCCGTTTTCCTTGTACAACTTCTTAAGCATGCTGATTGCTTGTTTTGATCTCTTCCATTGTGGCCTTCTTTAGATTTGTAAAATATGTATTTTCTTTCTTTGCAGGGAAGTGCGACCAGATACCAAGTATACAGGTCGGCGGAGACCAACTGCTTTCTAGAGCTGATTTTATTTCACGGGATAGGGGGGTGATTAATGAGAACTTTGTTAAGGTGATTTGTGAACGAAAGACATTGTATTGGTGAATTGATAAAAAATGATATGATTCTAGATAGAAATACCTATTTAGATATATACCGTGGTATATTATTTTCCGTGTATAATTGTTAACTTGAATAGATATTGACCAGTGTCAAAATATATGATAGATAACATATATGATAGCTGAACTCAGATTAACATTTGGGGTCTAAGTTGAAGTCTAAGCTATAAAATCATTTGAAGAAATTTGGGCCGATTACATATTTGTTCTTGATGTTATTTTCAATGGTTAAGGTATTATTGTAGACATTTATTTTTTTGTTTGTTTGGTGTTTGCAATAATTATCACCATAAATTTGCAAAAGGGTAAAAGTGTTATTTTGTGTGAATGTAAGCGCTACTAATATTTATCCATTACAGAATTAGTTTTACTGGGTATTGTAGGTTATTTTCATTCAGTTGATAGTACTGTTATTTACACAGACTAAAAGACGAACACAAGTTCAAATGCCCGATTGTTGGTTAAAGATTATGTGTATATAGAGCCATTGAAAAGGCAAATAAATGCCATTTGAAAGTAACGTCTTGCTTTTCTTCTAGACGAATTTTGAAACTAATGCATTTAATGAAATTACCCGAAATTGGTTGGTGTCAACCAATTGAAAAGTTAATAGTTATTAAGATTTAAGTATGAGGTTAATACCATAGTCCAATCAAATATATATTGCACATGAGCTCAAACGATAAGAAAAAAGAGTAGTTATAGGATCTAGTTTCGACTTAAACCATATAATGTTCTTAAGATAAACTCTTTAAAAAAAATTCAAAAGAAAATTAACTGAAAATATAATCGTTTCTGGTGGTATTACGAGGTTTCGTTGTAGTACGAACGCCGTAAACCCTATCTTTTAGGGTAGTATAATGTATTAAATGTGAAACAGCATCTTTCATATATTTATTTTGTTTGATTGATTGTTATATCTTCTCCGTTGATTCACCTGTAACAGATTGATTCACCTGTAACAAGATTCTATAACAGCATATTAGATCAAAACAAGTAATAGTGCATTGAATATCCACAACAAACAGAAGTTTATTCACAGAAAAAATTGATGCTATTCTATTTTCAAGCAATATAATTATACATTTAAACGATATTTTCACATTAAATCAATTAAGAAAAAAAAACATTGATAAGGAATCGTCCGCATAGAATCCAAAACCAATATATCGAACACCATATTATTTTACCGTTCGAAAATTTTTCATTTAATAATTTAGTAATTCCATTTTGTTAAAGTATAACACAACATCGTGTTGCTGGTTGCCTTTGTTGTATACATCCACATGTTTCTTCATCTTCGTATCTGTTACAATGTGAACAATCTATTTCGACATAGGATATCTGTCGATCTTGTGAATTTGCACATGTGATATTTTGATTCACAAGGTTCGGATCAGAATTTGATGATAGACTGAGCGGGGAATCACATTCGGTTTCATCTGTCCCGCTGTTGCAACGTGAACTGTCTGTTTCTTCTTCGGTTCTTCTTTGATTCACTATCTTGTGAACTGCCACATGCGGCGTTTAGTTGTATAAGGTGTAATAAACCGCGCGATGAATCACATGCGGTGTCATCTGTCACACTGTTGCAACGCGAAAAGTCAATTTTCCCAGTTTCAACCAACCGAGTCATAAAATCATCGTGGTAATCCAATTGTTTCTGTGGATAATGTTCAATACAGTTACATGCATCTCCGTCGTGCAAATAACGCAGATTGCCCTTGTCCTGTAGCCACGCACTCATCTTCTCGATGAGAGCCAGTTTGATTTTACGTTTCCTGCAACATACGTTGTTTTCTCCCACACACCACTCCTCAGTACAATCAAAGAGTTCTTTATCCACATTATACCAGATCCGCATGTTCTTGTTGACTAAATTTGACCTGAATTCCTCAACGATGCAGTGAGCTATGCCATATTTGCAATACGTGTCAATGATACTAATACCATGATGCAGCGAACCAAATTCCGAATCTTTCCTGATTTTGTCTCTTTTCTGGTGAACTTGTTTCAATTTATTCAAAAGACAGTTCTTCAACGAATGAGAGGTGATGTAGTCTTCAATGGCGAGATCCTCGACGACTCCAAATCCGACCATATCGAACTCGGGCGCGCACACACCAGCCAGACGTATTGCTTTGGCAGTTATGAAACCCTGACGAATCGGTTCAGGTAGGGCCCTCATAAGGAGCGCATCAGCATCGCAGTAGGATTGAGGAAAATTATAGCCGTTGTTATATCTATGTCTATCCGCTTTTGCTATTAGATTGAACGAGTCGCATCTTAGCCCAAAAGGTAAATTTATCATTTCATATTTCTTCGGGAACGCAATGACAATGTCGACATATGCATACAAATGCCTGAACTCAGTTCCTTTCCAGAGAAGTTTGATGCGTGAAATTTTGGACATATATTGAAATAGAATGTTTACGATGCCGTGAGTTTTATTTTTATTCCTTTCGTTAAAGTGTTCACATTCCACGGAAAAGGAGTTGTAGAAGTCACGTGCAACCCGAACCACGATGAGATTGCCATCAATATCACACAATGGTTTCCATTTGCTTTTACTTCTTGGTCCGATGTGACAATATATGTCTCTCTGTTTTATTTTTAATTCATTCAAATCATTTATTGTGAGAACAGAATCAAACTCATTTGGACCGAAACATTTGCAATCGTCACGCATGCTTCCACTCAAATTATATGTAAAGCTCATATGTGATTGAACATCGGAACGTGAGAAATTGTTTGAGAACTCATCAAATACATTTTTGATTGCATTTTTCATATCACCTATTTCTGAGCACGCTTTCATGAAATGCTGATTGTTCTTAACCGCAAAACGTGCATGGGGCATATCATCAAGTGTTTTATGAAACGATTCCCTATTAGCTGGTATTTTTCGCGAAATATACGTCTTGAATTTCGCCCATTCACATAAATGAAAGCATTTTCTACATTCACGTTGACAGGTGCAGTGGCTTGGCTCCTGAACTATAAACTCCTTGGTTCCAGAACTATTACCACGATCTCCATCATGACGATTAGATAGGATTTGAATAATTTCTCTTTTACACTCGAAGTCATATGCCTGTTCAATGGGATTCCTAAAATTCCATTTAGTAGCTAAATCAACGTCACATCGGAACAGATATTGGCATTTTAGTATCGAGTTCCGTGCAATGACACAATGGGCAACCGTTTCACCATCCAACGAATCATTCGGGTTAGCACCATTGTCTATCAACATTTTAAACGCGACGGGACAACACAACGTGCCGGCCAAAGCAAGTGTTTTACCCGAAACGATGATGAGACCCTTCACAGTCAAAAGCATTTCAAAGATGCGTTTCGCATTAACGGTGATTTCCAAATCATAGCAATGTATATGCGTATTACATAAAAAACGATCCAACACACTTAATCCAAAGTCATCTAGTTTGAATATATAGTCTCCGATTAGAGGATAATCTAATAATTCACGTAAAATTTGAGTTGCTATATCAATGTTTGAACATCTCACCATGCTCATCATCAAGGGCAACATATGGAACCCATCATATGTTATGCCTAAATCTAGATTCTCCTGCTTCAGAAGCAGCTTGGCGGCGGTTATTGATTTTAGTCTTTCACAAACCCCCCAGATAGCCTCAGAACACGGGTCTTTTACGGGATCCCTTTTAAATGTGGGATGCTTCAGAATGCGGCGCATGATGCGCACGTGTTCGTCTTCCACGTAGTCGCCGTGCTCATCTTTGCTATCCTCGGCATGCCAAGCACAACGATACAATGGCGGGTAGTCTACAGGCAAGTTAACATTGTAGTTGGGATCGTCAAGCAATCTATTCGCTTTATCCAATTCTCCAAACCAAATTGCGTCACTTAGTGCCATATTTCAATGAATGGCCGATTATGAAATCATCGTTACAAAATGGAAGTCATTGATAATATGTTATAATCTTTGAATTTTGATGAAATGCTATAGACGTTATTTGTGATAAATCATGAGTGCTTTGAAAATTGAATGACGTTTATTTCTTTAAGTATTCGTACTCACAGTCATATTGAATGTATTTATGTTCCGCATACTTAATTCATTTTATCCGTTTCAACATCAAGTAAATATGTGATTTTTTTTCGCAAAAGCATTAGGTATCTCTTCAAGTTGTTTACAATCAAACAATTCTGTTCTAGATGTTTTGAGATTAAAAACAGTACAACTTATCATTATACAGTATCATTAACTTTCAACTAACGATTAATAGCATTTAGACACAACGAATATTGCACAAACCAATTAACCCGTTCAAGATAACGCTCATCATTTCGTGTGACATCGCGCTATCGCTTGGTTGTTTTAATCAGTCAATGATAAGCATATATCGTGCAATTACTCAATTTAACAGTAGATCCCATCATCTCACAGGAACACTTGAATCTCTCGAACAATAGATTGATTATGTAATAGTCAAGTATAATCTCAAGCATAGGCACTTTGAATGAATCTTCATTAAGACATGTAGACGACTTCAAAACGACTTATTTATGTAAGCATTTATGTAATTTGTATCAGCCCACATGAAATGATATAAATTATCTCAACAGGACATTTGCATTAAAGGGTACTCGAACAGTATGATGTCATCTCCCGCATGGTAAATGTGAACAATTGTCGATTTGAGTGTTTCTAGTGGATTTTATCCGAGGTCAGATAAAGACATGTCTCTGAGATAAGAACATGCTGAATGATATGTAAATAATATTATTAATTACACGAAAAAAAAGAGAACATGATTATTCTAAATTACAAACTGAAATCTTGTAGAATAAACATGATATTTGGTCTATCTAAAAAAAAATAAAGATTAAAGCATGATGCGCACGTGCTCGTCCTCCACGTGGTCGCCCCACTCATCTTAGCTAACCTTGGCAAACCAAACACACCATTCCAATGGCGGGCTATGGACAGGCGCCTTAACGTTGTAGTTAGGGTCATCAAGCAATCTATTCGCTTTAACAAATTTGCGAAACAAAATAACCTCTTTTTGAGCCATATTTTTATTTATGACCGACTATAATATTATTGTTAACAATTTAAGTTTTTATTTGATTATTTGTCATAGTCTTGATTTTTTTTTAAAAAAAAAGCAAAGGTCTACTCTTCCACTGTTTCTGCTCCAATACAGTAATTTCACTGTTTCGCGATTAAACTAAATCATTATAAATAATAATCATTTTAAAGTTTTCTTACGTTTTAAGGAGTCAGTCAACACAAATATTGCAAAAACACATGACATCATCATGGTTCATCGAGCTATCGTGATGTTGTTCAGTGAAGTATAATCAGTCTATTACAAATGTGTCACGCGGCTCAACAAGAGCACTCGAACAGATCATAAAGTAAATTTAATAAAAGGGTTAAGTGTGTTATCCCGCATAGCCATGATAATTGAAGATTCATCAAGTCTCCATAAGTTTTATGTGTCAAATGTTTTTTTTGTTTTCAAATATATCATGCAATACGGATGAGGCAACCAACATGTTTGTTTTTGTAAAATGATATCCGCCTTAACAGAAATATACATATATGTTTATAGCTTTTACGTAATATTTTAGTTTGAACATAATTTTGGGCCGAATGATCATATAATCAATCTTGCTATACAAACAGAATTTCCTTAAAGCCTAGATAACACATATATTTCTATTTGAAAGTTTATTAGCATTCAACCTCCAAATTTGGCCGAAGTCTGTTCAAAGTATTAGCGAACACATCTTAATGCACTTGAAACGTTTTCAGGGGGTTGTTTCCCTCCCGAAATCGGGGAATTTTTCTCGGGGTAGTTTTTCGGATGGTAAATACTACAGCCATTTAAGAGCTCAATCATCACATTTGTTGCGCAAATAGATCATTTTCACCCACTTCACCCTTCGAGATTCGAATCGCCCACACAGAGTGATATAATAAATAGTACATGTTAATAATACATTCGCACCTCTTGATAAAGACACTTAAACTATAACATACTTATCAACGTGACATGTACCCGATATCTCAACATATATATCACAATAATTACAAACAAGACAGCATAAAGACAATGTGCCACAAAATGAACGTTCTTTTTCACACCTCGTTGCAAAAGAGGGCTGTTCATTTAATATTTTATATTAAGCGTCTCAGCCATTATTCAAATAGTTTATTTAAAGCCTATAAATTTATGCAAATGACATTGTAGTTGGGATCGTCAAGCTACCTATTTGTTTTTTTTTTTCATTTACAAAGCCGAATTGCGACGGCTAAAACCATATTTTAGTTCATTACCAAAATTGATGCTTTTGTTTGGAATTTAAGTATTTTAACTTGATGATGCGTTTGATCTTAGCTCATGAGGTCTTTGAAACTTGAGTCAATTTTATAAAGTTAAACGTTCATTATTCTGTCGCACTTACATCCATATTAGAATATGTTTCCTCCCAAAACAAACCGAATTGAAATATTACAAATCATAATGTTTTAAAAGTGTAAATATTGTCACTTTCATATAATCATGTGATATTTTCGAAAAGCATAAAGCTACTCTTAAAGATGATTCTAATTCAATAAAGTGATGTGACTGTTTAAAATTAAACAGCACATAATGATACATTTGAAGCAAGTCTTCGTACGATTTATAGGATTTAATCACACCGAATATTGAAAAAGAAAACAACAGATCACTTCACGGAATTCAAATAGCACTTATCATGTCGTGTGACATTGCACTGTCGCTTGCTTGTTTAAATCAGTCAAGGACAACCATATTACGTACAATGAATCAATTGAACAGTGGGTCCAATCACTCAACAGGAACACTTGAACACAACTACCAATATATTTATCAGAAAATCCTTAAGTATAATCTCCCGCTTATCTAAGATGAATATTTCTTCTTTAAGATGCTCCCAAGTTACATGTTGGTGACGCCGCAAATTAATGATTTTTACTAATACCACACAAAAAGGTTTATGTTGAAATAAAAACATTTCCGATAAAATGATATACCCTCCAAAATAAAGCTCAAACTCTCAATTCATATTTGTTTATTGTACTTATTAATTTAGTTTCGTAGTCATTTATCAAGCCTCAAACTTTGGGGCCAATAATCGTGATCATTAAACTTGGTATTCAAATAAAATGTCTTTATAGCTTGAGAGAATATATTGAATTAAGTATATATGGTCATCTGTAATTTAAAAGGACCCACATAAAATGCTATAAATTATCTAAACTAGAGCATCGAATATATCGGGTACTCAAACATCTCCCACATGTCATCTCAAGTATATAGCATATGAATATTTATGCGTAGGGAAGTTTTTAGATCATTTATACGAAATAGCACATATATTTCTCCAAAAAATGAAATATATAAACCTGTTACATGATGTGTATCACACAATAAAAATAAACATAAAATGATTGTGCATTTTTGCACATCTTATGTAACGATGCAACTCCCATACGCCAGCAAAATCACTGTTTACATTTTTAGAGTTGCTAATTAAGTGCAATCGCTTACATAGCACACCCTGATATAACAGGACAAGCGAGAATAGCTAAAAACAGTTTCATTCAAATCAGTCGACAATTGAGAACTAAGAAGGGGGCTTTGTACAAGTTAACGAACAAAACAAATAAATATATCAATTTACCCATCTTTCATGAAAAGAAACTTGGTTTGTGAGATTAGCCGGTGTCGTCCACCGTTAGTGAGTCAATGGATTGGTTATTTATTAGGTTAACTTTTTATTAAAACTATATATCCTCCCAAAACTTTGGTAATGGATGTTTGAAACGACAATTACAAGCTTCTTTATGATAACTTCATACGGTGTGTAATATGAACGACGATCGAATAGTTGTGGTCAAAACATGTAGGAAGAAATGCAGCATCACCATGTAGTAATATGGACACACATTATGAAGTTACATGATCGGTAGATTATTATTGAGCAATCAGGGGGAAGGCACCATGGCGCAGTTGGTTTAAGTGCTGGCCAGCCAGGTAAACATGAATCTGAGGGATATGAGTTCGAATCCCTTCGTGCCCCAAGATTCATGTCAAACATCTTAGCCCCTAGGAATTAATCGATATGTCTTTGAAATGATGTGCAATTAATATGTAAGATGGCCAAAAAGAACCCCGATGAGTTCACCGGTGCCCCGTCAAATTGACTCATCGATTGCTTACAAAGATTGATAACTAAAGTGTTCTTTATATATAAATTGTAGTATGTCTTTTAAATATGCACAGTAAAAAATCAACTGTCGGGTTGCAAATGATGCAAAAAAATTGGCAGAGGCTCTGTACATCTTTTATCTTATTACATAATTCCCTTGATTTCATGGAAATCCGTGATTAAAATATGGTTTTGCAGTGTCAACTTGTCAAATTTTATCACCTCATCTGAATTCAGGAAAACATAGGTAATTATAATGCACATTCATCATCGTGGATAAAATAGTCATCCATTTGAATTCAATTATTCAAGCGTTGACCCATGTTAATGCTAGTTTGTGAAATATTTTTTTGAACCTCATTTACATCCAGCAAGAAGTAAGAAATATAATCGGAAGATGAACCAATCTGTATGGCTCTTAATACTGTACATTGGCACCATCACTAACAATCTTCAAATAATACACCTAAACCATGTGATATTCGCTTAAGAAAGTAGTGTTACATATCTGCGAATAACTTCTTTAATGTGTATTGTTTTAATCTAGAGTAAGATGTACGTGTATGCCATTTTCGAAGTTTATCGTATTTTCAAAAACATGTATTACCATGTCATAGTTTCCTAATGATGGTGATAAAGGGTAAGTTAGAGACCGGTAATTCTGGTAAAATAATGACGCGTCATTTACAGTGTATATACTAAATCGTATGCAAAATCACCTATACGGTTTTACCATGTAGTTTTCAAAGCGGCATAAATAAATAAGCTGTCGGATATATTGAAGTACGATGAAAATACGTGTGCGCGGATACAGATAACGCCTTATCAGAACGTAACTTTGTAAGGGCGAAAGCGTTGACTAATATTTGATTTTCTCAAACAAAAGACAGGTTGATTTCTCGCATAGTATCGTGTGATTGCAACAATGAAACCCGTGCAGATGCACTACCTATATAGCCTTTGAGAGACATAGAGGCCCCTCGGTCCATAAAGTGTAGCATGGTCTATAAATCTAACTGACCGATGCGGGGGACGTTAAATCATCGCTGGCCATGCTTTCAAACATACAGCTACAGATTCCACGTTGAGTCAACTGTCAAAGGTTGGCCTTATAGATGTTATTGTAAATTATTTCAAATATATTTTGAAAATCATTTTGAGTGAAATGGACGTTGTAAATTATTTCAAATATATTTTGAAAATCATTTTGAGTGAAATGGACGCTTTGATTTATCAGCATTAATGACTCCTTTAAAAACAACAAAATAGAAGCAAAAATATTACATTCAAAAGAACCACTATTTACTCTTCTTGCGTTTGAATCTTGTTTGGATTTAAAACTTATTTTTTCTTAAATTATTCGTTTTTTTCTTCACACGTCGGATTTGTGAAGCAAGCGATCAAGGTGGCTTTTACTGAGGGTCCAGTAATTGATTATCTAACTCGACTATAGCCAAAGGAACGATTTTCATTTGTTGAACATATAATGAGCATGGGTGATTGTCATCGCATATGTTATGTATATAACCAACGATAAATACTATTAAACCTAGTATTATTTTAAATTGTGAGGGTGCCTCTTATAACACAATTTAATCGAGATCATTTTTGGAGTCTATCAGTTATGTTGATACAACTTTGATATTTGATAATTTGACTTTATTGACCTAAATAGGTAAATACGTGATATCATCTATGCACAAAAATCTTCAGCAAAACATTTTATACAATCTTTATTTAAACTCAACCGAAGGTCGTCTTGCTTGATCCATCAGAGATGTAGTAAGAAGACATGCACTCATCATTTCGCCCAGAATTTTTTTAATACAATGACTGTAATAGAAAAGTGCACAAAAATAATTTCAAATTATTCTTTTATATATAAAATTTGCTTTTATTAATAGATATGTCTAAGTAACAAGCAAGAGTTGCCCCTAAGGGCCTGGAAACCAAAACCGCGGGTTCGAGTCGACCCGATCAGGTTGAGTTTTCAAATAAACGGTATGTGTATGTGTTCTTTGCTTGGTATACATGTACCGTTATTTTCGGTGTATAACCCTCACCCCATAACAATACAGATTAATGTTTTGAAAATTCCTATGTATAACCCGCACCGGTGTATTGCTCGCACCTTAAATTGACCATGTCATGCAAACTGTATTTTCAAAAGCTGATATACGGCCCTTATATACATGTGGGTATTTGCAGTATTTGCATCAGTTATCTGAGATGGCGGAAGGGCATACACCCCTAAGTTTATAAAAAAGTGTTCAGTGAAAAGTGAAAATGATACTTATTGAAACTATGATATTCACAATAAATAATCAAATATAAAATACCAGGTGTTTCTAAATTTTTTGTAACTGGCAGGCAGTTTGGAAAGTTTGTAGTAGAAACACCTTTTTTGACGAAGAGCTCATAGGGTGTTCTTTATGTCTTTAACACATTTATTTGTTTTGATTGCAGCAATGAATTGAATAATCTCTCCAGGGAAACCCCTCCCCCCCCCCAAAAAAAAGAGTCGCGACTGGAACGTTGCTAAAAAAGAGAGGCGACGTCCTCAAGGCATGTGGGTTGCAAGCGCGGGGGTTCTTTTAAAGTGTTACATAATTAACACGCCCAACCAGTATTTGAGTCAAGACCAGTTTTTGGTTCATTCACTATTAGTAATAGACGCAACGTAAAATAAATATTTTTACATAACAAATAAAATCATGGCGATGTTTTAGTATAAGCGTAGTCATGATTTTATTTTTGATTAATATATGTATATTCTATTCCAATGAGTAAGTGATCCAAAGACTGGTCGTGGTGACTCAATGGTTGTGTGGTCTAAATATATAATATAAAGCAATATATTATAAAGCAATAACAAATGTAGAACATATTTTTTATCATCTTTCGTAAGCATGCAAATCGCTTGTTAGATCCCCACCCGCCGCGTAGCGAGGTAGCGGGGGACATTTGGATCCGGGTCCATCCGTCTGTCTGACCATCTGTCTGTCCGTCTGTCCGTCAACGTTTCAGGTGGATTTCTATTCCGCGACCGAACTCCACATCTACTAGGCAGAATCGAATCAAACTTTCCAGAATGAAAGAATATCTATTTAAGTTGTGCACCTGAGTATTAGTTTTGTCGTGCGACCGAAATTGGGTCGTACGATTTGGTCAATAATGAGAAATTTCAACACAATGTAGAGTTCACTATTCCGCGACCGAACTCCACATCTCCTGGGCAGAATCGAATGAAACTTTCTACAATGAAAAAATATATATTAAAGTTGGGCATCTGGGTATTGGTTTTGTCGTGCGACCAAAATTGGGGTCGTACCACTTGGTCAAAATGAGGAATTTCAAAACAAATGTTGAGTTAACTATACCGCGACCGAACTCAACTTTTGCTCTCTACAAGCTATGAAAAGGCTTTCGAGTGAAATAGTCGGGTATGTTTCGTTATAAGCCAGGGAACTCTGTCGTGCGACTTAAAAAACCGTTGCACGGATTGGGACGCATGCCGTTGCACGGAATTAAAATGTGTAAACTAGTTTTGTTTCGTATATTGCAGGGAAGTGCGACCAGATACCAAGTACACCGGCCGGCGGAGACCAACTGCTTTTAAAGATGTTTTTTTTATTTCACTGGATAGGATATTGTTTAAAGGGAACTGTGTTAAGGTGTTTTGTGAGCGCGTAAGACATAGTAATGGAGAATTTATTACAAATTTTTAGCCGTGGTATATATAATCTTCAGTGTATATTTGTCATCTTCGATAAAAATTATCCGGGGTCAAAATAAGTGCACATTTATAACATCTGAACTCAGATCAACAAAAGGGGTTTAAGTTGAAGTTTTAGCTACTCATATAAAAATTGTTGGATGAAATTTGGCTAATTACATGTTTGTTCTTGATTTTATTATCGAATATAAAGGTAAAATTGTAAACATTTATCATTTTATTTGTTTTTACATGCAAAAGTCTTTACCATAAATTTGAGAAAGGGTAAAAGTGTTATATTAAATTAATATAGGCGCTGACAATCAATATCAATTTTAGCGTTAGTTAAGTGTATATAGGGCCATCACAAAGGTAAATAAAAACCATTTGAAAGTAACATCTTGCTTATTTCCCAAACGAATTCCGAAATTGATGCATTAAATTTAATTTCCCAAGTTTCAATGCTATCATTTGATTATCCAAATGAAATTATTTTTTACCCATTATTTGATGCAATTGTTGTTGTCAACCAATTGAAATGTGAATAGTTATAAAGATTTGAATACCAAGTTTATACCATCACCCAATCAAATATACATTGCACATGAGTCCAGACAGATCAAATAATAATAAAAGAGAGATGGTATATGATCTAATTTGGACTTGAACCTTAACATATAATGTTCTCAAGATAAACTCGCATAAAAAAGGATATTTTTAAAATAAACTGAACATAGAAAAGTTTTTCGTGGTATCACGAGGTTTCGTCGCATAACGAACACCATCAGAACTGCTTTTTAGATCAAAACAAGTAAAAGTGCATTGAATATCCATAGCAAACAGAAGTTTATTCGCAGAAAAAAAACATTTGATGCTATTCTATTTTCAAGCAATATAAAGCAATAAAACATTTACACGATATTTTCACATTAAATCAATTAAGGAAAACACATTGATAAGGAATTGTCCGCATAGTATCCAAAACCAATATATCGAAAACCATATTATTTTACCGTTCGAACATTTTTCATTAATTTAATAATTTAGTAATTCCATTTTGTTAAAGTATAACACAACATCGTGTTGCTGGTTGCCTTTGCTGTATACATCCACATGTTTCTTCATCTTCGTATCTGTTACAACGTGAACAATCTATTTCGACATCGGATATCTGTCGATCTTGTGAATTGTCACATGTGATGTTTTGATTCACAAGGTTCGGATCAGAATTTGATGATAGACCGAGCGGGGAATCACATTCGGTTTCATCTGTCCAACTGCTCAAGAGTAAACTATCTATTTCTACTTCGGATAATTCTCTATCTTGTGAAATGTCACATGCGGTGTTTAGTTAAATAATATGTGGTAGACCGCGCGATAGATCACATGCTGTGTCATCTGTCGCACTGTTGCAACGCGAAAAGTCTATTTTTCCAGTTCCAACCAACCGAGTTATAAAATCATCATGGTAATCCAATTGTTTCTGTGAGTACTGTTCACCACAGTTGCATGCATCTCCGTCGTGCAAATAACGCAGATTGTCCTTGTCCTTCAGCCACGCATTCATCTTCTCGATGAGAGCCAGTTTGATTTTGCGTTTCCTACAACACACCTTTTCCTTTCCATTACAATCAACGTAAGTACAATCCAGAAGTGTTTCTTTATGATCATGCCAAATCGGCATTTTCTTGTTGACTAAATATGACCTGAATTCCTCAATGATGCATTGAGCAATGGCATATTTGCAATACGTGTCAATGATGCTTTTACCATGTTGCAGCGAACCAAAATCCGAACCTTTCCTGGTTTTGTCTCTGCCCTTTTTTCTTATCTTATGAACTTGTTTCAATTTATTCAGAAGACAGTTCTTCAACGAATGAGCGGTGATGTAGTCTTCAATGGCGAGATCCTCAACGACTCCGAATCGGACCATATCGAAATCGGGTGCGCACACACCAAACAGGCGTACTGCTTTGGCAGTTATGAAACCCTGACGAATTGGTTCAGGGAGGGCCCTCATAACGAGCGCTTCAGCATCGCAGTAGGATTCTTGTAAATAAGGGTCGTCTTCATACTCATGTCTATCCGCTTTTGCTATCAAATTTAATGAATCACATCTCAGCCCAAAAGGAAAATATTTTTCTCCTTGTTTTGGGAATGCAAGGACAATGTCGACATATACATATAAGTGCTTGAAATCTGTTCCTTTCCAAAGAAGTTTTATTCGTGATATTTTGGACATATATTGAAATATAATGTTTATGATACCATGATTTTTATATTTGTTCCGTTCGTTATAGTTTTGACATTCGACAGCGAAGGCGTCGTAGACGTCAGGTGCAGCCAGAACCACGAGGAGATCGCCATCAGTGTTACACAATGGTTTCCATTTACTGTTTCTGGATGGTTTTACTTTTTCATTTTCAATTTTCAGTTCATTCAAATCATCTATGGCAAGGACGGCATCAAACTCATTTGGACCGAAACATTTGCATTTATCCCGCATGCTTCCACTCAAAGTATATGTAAAGCTCATATGTGATTGAACATCAGAACGTGAGAAATTGATTAAGAACTCATCAAATACATTTTTGATTGCATGTTTCATGTCACGTATTTCTGAGAAGCACGCTTTCATAAAATGTTGATTGTGTTTCACTGCAAACAGCGCATTACGCTTGTAATCCTGTGCATCTCGAGCCCAACCTCTATTAGCTGGTATTTTGTTTGAAATATACGTCTTGAATTGAGCCCATTCACATAAATGAAAGAATCCATGTTCACGTTGGCACGTACAGTGGCATGGGTCTCTAGTTTCCTCATCTCCAGGATATGCTTGTTGACGAATAGATAGGATTTTAAGAATATCACTTTTACACCCGTAGTCACATGCCTGTTCAATGGGATTTCTGAAATTCCATTTAGTTGCTAGATCAACCTCACATCGAAACAGATATTGACATTTGAGTGACGAGTTCCGTGCAATGACACAATGGGCAACCGTTTCACCGTCCAGCGAGTCATTCGCGTTAGCACCATTTTCTATCAACCTTTTAAACACGACCGGAGAACACAACGTTCCTGCCAAAGCAAGTGTTTTACCCGAAACGGTAATGAGTCCGTCAACTGTCAACAACATTTCAAGGATACGTGTCGCATTAACGGTGATATCCAAATCATAGCAATGTATATCTGAATTGCATAAAAAACAATCCAACACACTTAATCCAAAGTTATCAAGTTTGCATATATAATCTCCAATTCGTGGATATCGTAATAATTCACTTACAATGTGAGATGCTATATCAATGTTTGCACTATCCAACCTCCTCATAATTGAGTGCAACATAGGAAGAAAATCCTTGTAACCTGTCATGGCTAAATCTAGATTCTCCTGCTTCAGAAGCAGCTTGGCGGCGGTAACTGATTGTAATTCTACACAAACGCGCCACAGAGCCATAGAACACGGGTCATCTTCGGAATCCCGTTTGAATGTGGGATGCTGCAGAATGCGGCGCATGATGTGCACGTGCTTGTCTTCCACGTAGTCGCCGCGCTCATCTTTGCTATCCATGGCACTCGAAGCACAAACTTCCAATGTCGGGTAATCTAAAGGCTTGTTAACATTGCAGTTGGGATCGTCAAGCAATCTATTAGCTTCACCCCATTTACGAATCACAATTGCCTGCCATAGAGCCATATTTCAATTAATTGCCGAAAATAAAACTATTTTTAAAATTTGAAGTCATTGATAATATGTTATAGTTTTTGAATTTTGAAGAAATGTTATAGCCTTAATATCTGATAACTCATGAGTGTTTTGAAACATGAACGACTTAATGTGTTATATTATCGTTTATCGCACTCATATTAATATTATATGTATGTATGATCCTCATATTTTATTTATTTTATTTATTTTATCCGTTTGAATATAAATAGATATTTAATAGATATTTTTCCGATCTCATAATGTAACTCCTCGTTTTTTTTTGTCTATTTCATAAGTGATTTTAATGTTTTGCGATCCTACAGTACAAGTTTCACTTATGCATTTGAAGCAAGTTTCCTTACGTTTTATATAATACAGTCAAAACACTAGTATTGCAAAAATAGAGCACGTCACCCATTCAAGATAACAACAAATTATATTATGCGACTTCGCGCTTAAGCAAGGTTCACAGTCACGGTCCCGCATAATACGTGCTTTGATTTATTTGAGCCTTATGTCAACATACTTAACACTCGTCTCTTACGAGCATATAAGTGAATAAGTATAGGGGCTATTCCATTTAAATTTTCGATTAAACGGACGCAATATGATTGATAGCAGAGTACACTATTGATTTTTTTCAATAATACGATGACAAAACCCTACAAATATAGCATGATATCATTATGGCATATAAATAAACAAAAAAAAAAGAACTTTGTGATTATATGATTATTTCACGTTTGTGAATATTTCAAAGTTTTATAGTAGTCAATGAATCATCTTTGGGTTTGGTCGCTTAATAAAAGAAAATCGACTAGTCTCAGGGTTGTCCGTAATAAGTTTGTCATCAATAGGATTGTTTTAGTCATGTGAAAAACATGTCACGTAAATAACAAATTCGAAACGCTTTTTTACACAGCTCTAATAAATGAAAGTGAAAGTGACTATATTTATACATAATGCTCTCGGGAATTGTTACAAAGACACACCGATTATTTCCTTTGGATTTGCAACGTACGTTAAAAAAACATGGATTTGTTTTGTTCTTGTCATATATTGTTCTATATCTATAGTTAATAACTAATCACATTAAATATTATTTAATAGCCAATTTGAATGAATACAGGGTGTCAAGCGACCAGTGACCCAAACAATATAGGAGATGGGCGAAAATATAGGAGATTTAGACCTGAAATATAGGAGAATATAGGAGATTTGGACCTTAAATATAGGAGAAATATAGGAGATTTGACCTGAAATATAGGAGAAATAGAGGAGATTCGACCTGAAATATGGGAGAATATATAACATCTTAATTTGATAATCGGGTGCACCTATTCCAGAAAACAGCACTCGAAAGAGAATCATTGCGCCCTCGCGGAAGCATTTCTTCTTGAATGGGCACCCATGTCATTTTCTCTGCATCACTCGACTCGAGGGCGCAGTCCGAATGTAACCATGTACAGGGTGACCAGTCGGTTTCTGATTCCCTATTTTTTCCATGATTTCATCTGATTTTCTCCCTGATCCAAGATTAAAATTGGTAATTCATAGCAAACCAGAACAATAATTAGTTAACATCATAGCGTCAAAGACGCTAACCAGCATTTTAAGGAAACTTACAAATATGCGAGTGCCGAAGGCGCGAGCGATTTTTATAAGAGAACCCATAATAATTAATAAATATTCAATATAGAACAAACTTTCCACGGAAGAGAAAACAAAATGGAAAGAAAATCTACCTAAGACGGTTTTTAGGACCACAAAAATCAACATTATATGCATCTGAATAATCAAACTAACCCTATTTTGAGCGATTAGGATAACAAATAGCCATGCTAAGACAAAAATATAGGAGAATATAGGAGATAAACCTAAAATATAGGAGAAAAATAGGAGACCCCAAAATATAGGAGAATATAGGAGAAAGTAGGAGCACTTGACTCCCTGTGAATAATATCCAAATTTCCCAACTGGTTTGTAGCAATAAAAACCGCCAGATATATAGCTATAGCAACTAGACGAATAAAAGACATGCTGTTCGTTACGCAGCTAACACATGTTTCTCCGGCCAATCAAGATATTTGGTGCAATGAAGGGGTGTGCATTTCAAAGTTTATATGATAAGACCCACCCAGTTAAGATATTTTCACGTTTTATAGAAGTATTTGACACACAATAACGCAATTATTACGTTTTATAAAACTTTAAAAACACGTTTCCTGTTTACTTGGAAGGCATGACTCAATAAAATATGCAGGCTCTTTTTTCTTATTAGTATAGTTTATGCCATGTCTATTTTATGTAACGTTCATTACGACGACGTTTTTCAAATATATTATGGGACAGATGATAACAACTATCGCTATATTTATATTGTTGTGAGAAAAAATATCATTAGATTTAATGCGAATCATTATAAAAAATGTCTCTGTCGGCTGCATGTCATTTTGAATGCAGGTTACCTCGTAAAAACTACACGTGCGGAACGATTGAATAGCCCATAGGTTATTGACAGAGTTTTGAATGGTTCAGTCAGACGATCGATACGTAGTCAAAATGTATGCATGTGCCAGGCAAAACGAGGCCTTTTCATTCACAGTCTTCGTTGATTATTTCACGTCTATTTAATCGTTTAACCTGAATTATCCTAAAATTCACCGTCTTCGTTTAAATAATGTTTACTTTATAACAGGGATATCATATCGCCCCGTGAAACGGAGATATCTATTTGTTTCGATTTGTCCGTCCGTTTGATTGTCCGTCCGTATGTTTGTCCGTCCATCTCAGGGGACAGGTACCTTGATAAGCATAGATCGGTATTTTCGGGAGTGGTTACAGGTTTTAATACATGATGTAGCATCTAACGAAGGATTAAAGGTTCAAGTTTCCAGTGTGACCCTTAAAAGTGTTAGTCCTTTGAACTAAGGCAAAAATAAGCATCATAGAATGTTGTTTCAACATTTTCCATATATTTGCATTAGTAGCAATTTGCGATATACTTTCGCTAGTGGCCAATATTTAGCATATCCTGTTCAATCGGAAGGTCTAGACGGGTCTTTATTCAATAAACTTTGACATTTTGGTCATAACAGTTAAAAGTATGAATTTTGTTTAACTCATAATAAAAGAACAAGTGAAATAACATTGATCATAACATATCTTAGTGCAATCTCCGGCATAGCTAAAGCGAAAATAAATATGCATAACGAGTCATAGAGTAACATGTCGCCGACGTCACGAATTAATAGGTTTTACTTATACGACCCTTACAAGGATTGTGTTGAAAACTGTATCGTATAAATGGTATAGACCTCCAAAGAATTACTAGATTTGTTATATTTATATATTTTTCAAAAACTTAATTTTGCCTTTATTTATCTTGCGGTGCGTAGTTAAGAGCCCTGAAGTTGCAAATCCCCGAAGGTCACAAGCCCTCCGATTTTGCATGCTGGATCCGAAGCCCGCGATATTTTAAAAGGCATATTTTTTGTGTGTATACAACGTTTTACCGTATGTATTGTAATCAACAATGCCATGATACAATAATTGCAACCAGATTTTTTGAATATTCGACTTTAGATCTTTTATGTTTTGCGAATTTCCATTATGTGATTTTTGATGAAAACATGTTGTTATTATACCAGGTGGAAATAAAAAGTGCCGAAATTCAAATCGCGAATGGATTATGGCCATGCGGTATAGGTTAATGTTTTCAGACCCCTCCAACCCCCCTCCCTCCCCGATCCTGGGGACAGACCACCCCTTTAAGCACAAATACAAATCTGCTCCATTTTAATCCCTCCCCCTTATATTTATAGAATTTAGTATAATTGCGGTCAATAAATAAAGTCTAGACACTTTCAGGGGTCCTTCAACCAAGCGAACATTTCAAAATTTTCAGCTTATTTGAGGTCGTATCTATAGTAAATTCTACCACTATAAGTGTGACTTCACTCTCAAATTTTAAGCGGACATGGGAACTTGTACAATGCATTCCTAAGTAGGTGTTTATGAAGGAACGGGGGCACATGTATTCACACGATAAATGCAAAGGGTTATAGCAACACCATGGTTCGTAATACAGGCATTAAAAATAAATACGGGTCAAAAAGTCTCCTGACAAAATGTTTCCAGGCATAATGTTTTCAAAAAGTCTCCGGCCAAATGTTTTAAAATATGGGTCTTGAGGATATTAATTTCTGGTTATTACAAAGAAAGAATTTTATGTTAAGGCACGAGAAAATATATTTTTGAACTATAGTGTTTAATTATTTATCACTCGAAACTTGATGTCGGAAACATTTTTGGCTGGAGACTTTTTGGCAAATGTCACTTTTGGAGACTTTATGGCCGGAAACTTTTTGGCCGGAGACTTTTTTGGCGAATACCATTAAAAGTAATAACTTATCAAAATAACAACAACACCGGATGAAGGATTCTCCAAACCCAAAACAACATTAAACGCAATATTCCACATTAACACTAATATCAAGGCCAAAAAATCGTTGTTTATCGTCATTTTTAAAAAAGGAAATCGGCGTGCGTGCTCGCAAATCTATTTTATTTATGGTCCATATCTTAATATACACTTTATGTGAGTATGGTGTGAAATGACCCATTTTCGTCAAAATTGTACCTGTCGGATTTTATTTTCAAAAATTCAAATGTCAAAATAAAAATCGAAAGAAGTTGATATGGAGCTATATATATATAAAATATGTTTCTCCGAAAACATGCAAAAACAAATGGAGGACTAGCTTGGTACGGTTCATACTTAGATAAGAGAAATATTTAATGCGTTAATTTATACATTCAAGGGGATATAAGACAAATGAACGATGTTCGTCTATCGAACGATGTTCGTCTATCGAAACCAAAAAATTGGTGCGGACGAATAATTTCGTTTTACCTATGGCACATGAAGAGAAAAAATATTTTAGATGTGTCATTTGATTTATTTTCGACATACAATAATGGAATTCGGCGGTTTTTTTCTAAACCTGTTGGTTATTTATTTTACTCGTCAATCAGCAGATTACTCGACAAAAAACTTTTGGACGTATTCCTATTTGAACAAAGAGTGCCTTTTTTCCATAGACCTTTCCTATATCAAGCCTATCCTAATACATCCTAGATCACTTGAGACTTATTGGTGAATACCAAAATGCAACAAAAGGACTGTAGATAAAAATGAGGTCTTTCTAAGAAAAGGCTTCTCTCCCGGATAGAGTGGAGTGCTCTTTATTTCAACACATCCAAATATAAATGTCTTCTTAAGTGTTTGCTTGTCGGATGAGCCGCTATAATGCTTATTAATGAAAATTGTATCGATGTTACAAATATTTATGTTAGTTTAGCTTAGGGTTATTGAATAAGGCCATGTCTTTGGTCGTCTTGATATTTGTTCAGGGTTACAAATATAGGCGTCATTTATCAAATAATAAGAAACATGTGGGTGTGAGAGAATTATCGGTATTGTGTCACAAAACATGTTGCTTAAAATGTGTGCGAACATTATGATAGGAAATGAGACATTATGTTTTTCCTACATTTCTTTCCTGAAGGAAAAATAGCAACGAAGTAATTTTGGACGAATATTTTCTTCATGATAAAAAAAGAAAAACTTTGTAAAAATATCTAAAACTGCAGGGTATAGTTAGATTTTCATAAAATGAATTACAGTTGATAAATATAATTTTGTATGTTTACTAAAACTATGTACGTCTAACGTTTAAAACGCATTTAATTTTAAAATGATTCGTCCTTTAGTTGTTTTTCGCAAGAATGTTGAATGTCCAATAAGGATTTAGTTACATTAGCGATAATTGCCTCTTACGTGTGTGCTGTTTTCTTTGTTAATTAAATCGTAGGGAGCGAAAGGAATATCGCTTCTTGCGATTTCTATACATAGCAAATGCCGAGAATAATCGCCAATTCATGTAACCGCAGCCTAATGGAGCATTGACTTATATTTTATTTCTATTCAACCCGCATATCAATATGGCAATTTTAAAGCTGAAATCTATTCAGCGTACAAAGAATCTATCTACGACAAACACGTGTCTAAAAATATATTAGTCAAGTGGAGACATGAAATTAGGATACGAACAAAAATTAACACTCAGATCCGGGAGCGAAAGGAATGTCGCTCCTTGCGATTATTATACATCGCAAATGCCGAGAATAATCGCCAATTCATGTAACCGCAGCCTAATGGAGCATTGACTTATATCTTATTTCTATTCAACCCGCATATCAATATGGCAATTTTAAAGCTGAAATCGATTCAGCGTGCAAAGAATCTATCTACGACAAACACGCGTCTGAAAATAAATTAGTCAAGTGGAGACATGAAATTAGGACACGAACAAATATAGCACTCAGATCCGTTTTCGTTTTCGGAAAAATAGAAATGCCAATTTCAAGTTAAAGCGTTGCACTTATAACAAGACAGCTTAAGCACTGGTTTTTATAAACATATAGGCTACACGTATGTCTACAAAGACCCGTGAATCGTCATAAGGCCTTTGTGTACTTTTGTTCAATGTTCAATGTTCAGCTGTGAGCTAAATCCGTTTTGGATTTCTTTTATTTTGGATTCTTTTTTGGTATACATGTATATAACACCTTTAAACCACAGCTTAAATACTTTTTCACTTAAGCCATTTTTGTTTGGCTTTAAAATTGACTTTGACCGTATTCACTGTGCACGGACAGTGAATGTATACGTTTCTAGGATTCGGCAGTTTAATAAGTTACAGTTAAAACAAGTAGATCAGTGAAACTGATTAAGTTCTCCGCTACATAAACCACAGTTGAGTATAAGAAAAACATAGGAAATGAAATTAGAACATCAACAAAAATCATTCAAAGGATTCTTTCTCACAACGCATTTCCCACATCGTCCTTCTTACAGCGTCTTTCTCTCAACGTCTTTCCCACAACGTTTTCCTTATGTGTTCTATATCCTCGAAACATCACAATATACGATTAATCTTTCTTTATTTGCCACGTCCCCACAAATTACTATTTTTGAAACAAAACGCCTAAATTCCAATTTTCAGGATTTTTCAAAATTAATACGCCTAAGCACAGCTCAAATATTTGTTCATTTCATGTACCGAAGGAAAACAAAACCAATCAAAGGATAATCGAGCAATCGTTCGAACAAACTACCATCCATCTTCACGCTAAATCCCCCCCCCCCCAAAAAAAAAACAAAA
>LQRL01152996.1:463-16518 GCA_001703475.1 Hydroides elegans
ATTATCAACTTTAAAGATGTACTTTCATGTTAAGGCGAAGGGTAGCAATACAGATAACATGTCTTTAAGCAAATTTCATTTACCGAAGTATAGTGTTCTCCTTTGGAACGAACTCCAGTGAAAAAGATCTGACAAAAGAGGAATAAATTGGGAGATAAAATTTTTTAAATAAAGCCGTGACGAGTAACATGGAATTATTAAAAAATAATAATGAATGAAACGATACCAAAATAATTGAATTTATCTGCTATGTGCTCTCTTATAAAAGTCATAACGTTCCAATTAACAAGAAAATCGTTAATTTCATAATTCACCTAAAAGCCTCAACCACTCCGGATGACGATGACACTAATGGCGGATCTCCGGGACCCACTGACCCGGTGACTGTGCCCACTCAGCCGCCAACCCCACCAACTGTGGCACCTGGAGGTGGGATTCCACCATTTGGTAAGAACCACTTTACAAAATTTGTGGGTTTAATCTGCATAGCGTTGTGTTAGTTCACTGATTAACCAAGTTGAAAGTCATGGTTGCTGAACTGCTTAAACATATACTTCGCATGCTATATGGAGCCGCCCCTGTCTGCTACTAGTATTAAGAAGCTCGCAATGGACATTGCAAATAAAATTTGAAATCGTACTTTTACATGTACATATCTATTTTAATAACTATTTAAATAACTATAATTTTATCAATACCAATGAGGTTGATCGCAGACTTTTTGACGGTTGGGCAAATCAATCATGTAATAGAAATAAGGTAATATCATGGAACGTCCTCAGACAAATTTCCATTCTTGACAACCAAAAAATAGTTTTCAGTTTTGCCTCATCTAGTTAATTTCATTGTCCATAGATGTCTACCAAGACATGTGCGTTGCCGGTGGTCAACTGGCCGAGTTGTACACTCTGGAATCCGACTGCCAAACTGGATGCATTCTGGACATAAACTGCCAAGGGGTGGATTTCGATTATGCGACGAATCGGTGTTATATGCATATGGGCGATAGTGTATGCGGGGTGCTTATGCCGCAGCAAGGGTGCAATCATTATAGATTCGTGCAATGTCGTAAGTAGTGTTTATCTAATCCTTATCTTATGCATTGATATTATTATATTGTTGCTCATGTAAGTTTTATCTTTGTAATTTATTCAAGTATACATTAACAAAAAAATATAGATAATTCTTGATTAGTTGTAGCTACACATAAAAAAAAACGTTGAAATCATTGTATATTAGAATAAAACAACAAAAGTATATAGATGTAAATCTTCTATTGTTTTTTTTTTATCTTTCAGCCGCTGGAAATGTCAGTAAGTAGATAATATTTTTCAAATCTTCCCCTTTTTAAAATTAGTTTTATCATTTAGTTGGTGTCCCCATTTCGTGAGTCAAAACAAGCTATTTTAATAAGAAATTTAAGTAACAGTCGATAAGAATTTTCTGATTCGTGTTTCATGATAATTAAAAAAAGGTATATACCTCAAATTCTTAAACTACATAAAGTGAAACAATGAAGGCTTTAAAAAATACACTGGTAGCCATATACTAATATTATTTATATCTTCTTTCCACAGTGGCGTTCCCAGGTATGCACGCTCTAGGAGGCACAGTTCAAAGTGGCATTAGCGATCCAACCGAGTGCATTATGGCTTGTAATGCACTCCCTTCATGTGTGGCTATAGACTATGATAGCAGAACGGCCTCGTGTTGGTTTCATGATCAATCAACATGCGCTAATGCAATGCCCAAAGATGCATGTGTCCATATAAGGTTGCAGAATTGTGGTTAAGGGTTGTAAATGGCTACAGGTATGAAGCCTCATTTTTTTAGGCTGGCTTTTGTTTATTGATTATGTATATTTTGATTTATATATTTGGTATTTTTCGATATATATTTTTTCAGTGTTAAAATCGTTATACGAAAAAAGTCCCTTATAGAAACCACAACTGTTTGGTTATATTTAAATAATAAATGTCGTAAAGAGAGCTAGGTGACGTCGAATAGTGCATTATATTTACATCGCACTTATAACGTTCATTGTACGTCATGTTTGGTCGCTTACTTTACAAAAACGCAAATGTGACTTAAATGCTTAGTGCATAGGAAAAAAAGTTGATATGACGTCTTGGGACATTAAACATTTCGACAGTGATCCAGCGCCAATTCAATGTTATGAGATCACTGAATACGTTCGCTAAATGGTAGAGCGCGAGCCTAGCAATATATAGGTCCATGGCTTAAAACATTATATTTCCTCAGATTCAGAATATACACAGATTGTCCGGTAATCTATTAATACCGGTATGATTTTAGCCGGGACCTTGTTATAAACAGGCGCGTTCCACAAACGGTTGGTTTTTCCTTCAACATATTGTTAAATGCATTGGTTTGCATATTTGCGCAATTTCAAAAATATCAAGAAGTTTTTCAAAAAGTGTTTAAAAGAATTAAGATTGTAATCATATGTTGAAGATTCAATGAAAATAAGTATTCTTGGTGCAACTTTATTTCGATGGATACTGCATTGGCTTTGAACTGGCACTTTTATAATTTGTAACAAAAATGAATTATATTGAAATAAAAATAAAGTATAATTTCTTAACACCTTGCTAGCGCAAAAACACGGGCTTTTATAGATTTAGATTTATACTCATTCTTTATAACTTAACATTCACTACACATAATGCAATTTACAACACATTGCTGAATCGATTTTGCCCGCGTTTTGAAATGATAACACGACTTCTAATGTTTCCGTTATATGCATACATTTTGTTGCGCAACGAATAATGTGTTTCAATCTATACTTTGCCCAGTAACATTTATTTTAAAATCAAGTTCAGCTTGTCCTTAAAATATATTGTATTTTGTAATACGGTGTTACGGTCAGGAAAACCCCCCTGGTCAAATAAACCCGTGGGGTTTTCGTGACTGCATTTGCATGCGGGCAGGAAAACCTGCCTGGTCAAAGAAACCCCTGCCGTCTTATCTTTATCTGTTTAGCAAATATAAAAGCGATATTTTTGGCGAGTAAATGCTTTAGATATTGGAAATAAAAATTCAATAACTCTGAAATTTTATTGAATAATTTTTGTTACAATAATGTTTATGAAAGTATAGTAGATAATTCTAAAGTCCCATAACTAAATTAATTTGAGAAATCTAAATGTTGTTTTCACATCAACCATACGCTATTTTTATGAGAAAAAAATAATAATAGCAATATTTTAAAGATAATAATAAGTGATTATAATAACCTTTATGCTCACTTAACATGGATCACTGATAAAACTAGGGCTAATCCCTTTTGTTATTACCATGTGTTAAGATTAATTTTAAGTTGTTAAGTCAATGAATACTCACTCAACTAAATGGACTTCATATTACAATTGCAATTAATACACAGGGAAAATAGATGTTGAAAAAAATATATTATTCTGTCTGTTAATATTCAATGAATTGTTATGCTTTTATACTACGTAATGTTTATATATGATGACCTAGTAGTTCATGACCGAATGATATGTGTATGAAAATTATATATATCAAATATTTACATTGAATATATTGATTTAAATATGATACTATTTCTTAGAGTAAGATGACGGTACCAATATGATTAAAATCGTTTGATTTTAATAGAAATATTTAAATTATATTCATCTCCCAAAATTATTTTCCTGATTTAATAGTTTCATTAAAGTATATCATCGTGTTATCATTACCTTGGATAAGATAGTACCTCTAAATACTTAAATAAATAAGATAAGACGATGGGGGTTTTCTAGCCCAGGGTGAACTTCATGTTTTTCTCGTTGGGCAGGAAAACCTGCACCGTCTCGTGATTATTGATAACACTTAAAACCCCCCTCGAGATTGTGAGATTTTCAACATGTTTATAAAGAACACATAGCAAAAGGGGGGTTTTTAAGTAGGGCGGGTTTTTCTGACCGTAACACCGGCTCGCTAATTTTTAGTGTAAGGTTGGTATTGAAACTAAAGATAAGACGATATTGTGTGAAGAGATAATTCCATGGTCGCCCACAATGCCAAAGTGGCTTTCCGACAAGAAATTCAAAGGATTCACATTTTTAAACGCACGTTAAGAAAAAAATAATTATATTTGTCGCATAACATATACTTAAAAGTCGCATGATTTTGATATTATCTCGTTTAAAAAAATCATAAAACTGCTTTTTGCCATTACATTTTTATTTTTATCATGTGTATTTTCCTATGTTTTCAGTTGTATTTGAAGGACCTTTCATGTCCGAAAACACATTATATTTTGCAAACGCTTAATCTGTCTGGATTTTAAGGGCCTATCATGTCAGGGGTTTATTTAGCGTAAACAACTTTTGTAAATATCTATCTTTATTCAAGGAATTCTCCTTTTGCACTTGTATTGCTTAAGTATATTTAGGCAAATATATATTTGAAATCCATGTCTTTGAATTATGTATATTTTACTTGTGTATTTTATATTGAATGTGTGATTGGTGCATCAATAAATAATTTGACAATTATTCCTTTTTATTTCGTTTCCGCTTTGCATTTAGATAGTTTTCGATAGATTAAATCAGATTTAATGATCATATGATGAAGCCTCATATAAAATTGAAATATAACGCATACAAATTATTTATTACAATAGCAGTATCTGATGAGCAAAGCATTTGACGCTTCAAAAATTAGACCTATTAATTGAAGATCTCTATAATGTGCTGAATAAAATCATCAAGGAAGGGCGTGTGAAACCAACCAAGGATCACCCCTATATGTGATGGAGCATATGCACTGCTCAAAACTAGAGAACGAAAAATAAGTGTGGTAGAAGGACAACTAACCATAAATCTAAAATAAAACAACACTATATAAAATGAGGTACCTCCAAACACGCATAGAGTACATCCATGTCCACATCAACTAAAACATAAAAACTACTGGTAAATTTGCAGAGCTTTCACTACATTAGAACAGTACGCCGACAACATGGGCTGGGCATCAACTTCTAAACATATATTTGATAATGTAGACAAAAAGACTACATCAGGACTGGAATAGAGAAAGCTACAAACAAACCAATCATAAACATAAAGATAGATCATAAAAGAGATCGCGATTAAAACTGGTAAAGGTGTAGATATGTAGGTAGTCACCTTGGTACAGCAAAAACATAGAGCGACGAACACAACTCACTAACATAGTGTTCTCTAAACTGAAACCCATATTTATTAACAAAGCGTAGAAGAAAAAAACAAGATCAGAATGATCATTCTTTGTTTAAGAGTAATTATCTATAAATATAAATCGCTTAAGCTAGAGAGGAAATCAACGCGCACAAATACAGTTCCGGAAGTCCTAAACATACTCTGACACCGGGACAACAACTTGATAAAAAATCAGTATATACAAAAATGGTCAAAAACCGTGGTCATCGACTTAAAAACAAGGAGTCACAGAGTGTTTGGCTACATATGCTGATTATCAGATAATAATCATCATAATTAAGATCTTATTTGACAAGGAAAAAAAAGAAAATACGTTTTTACTCCATTGTTTTTTTTTCACTTAATGCTATTTATAACAACCTCTGCAATACAAATCTCATGATAGGATAGGTGTAAACCTCACGTTCCTTCTGTAATCCGTTCTATTGCCCTTGAGGAAATGAAAATTAAAAAGTCACGTTTCAGTTGCAATGTGTTCTGTTGATAGAATACTAACAAAATTTACTACAAACTGCGAACTACATGTTTTGTTTGATTTCGATTTTTGAATATCGGTTAGATAATATTTGAAAATATTCATATGGTGGTCAAGTATCTTTTGTAATTGATACTTTGTGACAAGATAATGAGGTCAGAATTAATAAGCACTAATAATAGTTATTTTATTACACAATCATAACAAAATGTATATGCTTTTATGTAAATGAAAGTATTGAGACGTATTAAAAACGTTATAAAAGTATGGTTAAGCAACATTTCGTGAAAAGTATCTTAATATTTTAATTCAAACATTATTACTCACCGGCTTAGAATAAGGTCGGGTAATTGGTGCTACTATTGAATTTTCCCTATCGAATAAGATCAGCAAACAGCGAGAAAAAATGAAATGGGCTGTCGAATTAGGAAAATGTTTCTGACGCAATTTGAATTTCGAAGGAATTATGTAAGCTTGTTGGTATTCAATCGACCATATAAATGGTTTGAATAGTACATTTATATATATATATATATGTACTCAATACAGTTGAATAAGTAATTTTTGCATTAAAGAGTATGCTCACAAATAATTAAAAAAAAAACAAAAATAATACTAACAAAATCTTTATTAATGCCAACCACCCTTGAGTTTGCAGAATGATTTACGGCTATTTAAATCGGGATCGCCATTTTTCATCGAAACTACACATCGCAATGGAGAATTCATGTATTAATTATATTCATGATATACATATATTGTTGTTAAAGTATATAAACATTCGATTGACAGCAAAACGAATGCACATTAGTCATCCAAACCTAACATTAGACGATTCGCTATTTCCTCTAGTGACAGTGCACTTTATGATCTAGGCATAAAATATTTAGGAAATAGAAAGATCTTACATAAACACCTGTGAAAACGTGACAAATATGACTCTCAAATGCAATGCACTATTGTTCACCTATCAACAGTAAAACCCGAGTTAACCCTTTGACTGCATGTTTATTCCTTCTATTCAGTTAGGTTTAAAGTATATCTAAATCACGTTCTGTTGACACACTTGCATAAACGTGAAATGTATTTTTATATCATATAAACTCACCACGATTCATCTATTTGGAGAGAACAATTAATAATCCGTAAAGTGTACAAAAAACGTTCTAGATAAATGAAATTTCAAAATCACGTTTCCTTTTGTGCCCAGATTGTTTAATGTCGTGATACGAAATGTTAAACTGTTTGGTAAATTGTTGCACAAGCTCTGATGCAAATATACTTTGTAAACGAGGAAGTACTAAAATTCTTTCTGCTATAAGTCTTTGGAAGGAAATATCAGTTGAAGTCATTAATAGGTTTACTTGCTGAGCAAGTTGCTTTTAGAGATTTAAACATAAAAAACTATTTAATATGAATATTACACACAATGTTATAATTGCTTGTCAATTGGCATTTGTTTTAACCATTTTCTGTCATCATTTAGCTGAAAGTAAGTACAATTTTCATGTTTATGCAATATATGGCATTATACACATCTAAACAAATAAGATATCTGTATGTATTTTGTTCTTTTCTAAAGGTCAATACGTTGCAAATGGAAATTTTGAATATCGGTTTTATCACACTGAAGTCACTTTTAATACGGCTCGCTCAATATGTGGGCGTGATGGTGCTGATTTGGCCTCCATTTTAACCTTGGATGAACATAGCTACATTGTTAGTCAACTGCGATCGTCCGAATCTGAGTAAGTAGTTATTTCCAAACCATATTCAAAAAAATAATTTTGCGATATATTCATGTTTTTTTCATGATTTCTTTTCAAGACTGATTATTTAACTCCTTCTTATAAATTGAATAGCTGGTGTATCTGTTTGACTTTGATTGTTAGTCTTTATTCATTATGTATTTAGGATAATTGGATACTGGGTGGGACTTGTTATTGATCCGGAAGACCTGTGTGACGATTGTAAGAATCCTGATTTTCGAGATGAATTTGAATGCGATCGTTGTCACCGAAAATGGCATTGGCTTGATAATAGTGACCTGAGTGAAAGAATGCACCAACAATGGCTTGTAAACCGACCCGATAATGACGCTTTGTGCGGGGGTATCAGACAAGATGGATCATGGTACGATGCTCCCTGTAATGAAGAATCATTTTACGTTTGTAAACGAGGCAAGTATTTAAAAAATATAACATGTTTTCTTTGGGTGGCATTGGAATATTTGTAGATAACAAAATGTACATAGAAATTCAACATGTTTTCCATTTGCAATCATACAATATGAATTCAGCTAAACAGACGCATTTGGTTATTGATGTCTAGAGACATATCCTTCTAAATAATTTAAGATATAACTCAACAAAACCAAGCGATGACAACTTTCGAAATATTGTTTATATAGTTAGGAAATAATTCATTTAAACCAGTAAACTCGTGTGTTTTTATTTTTAAATATTATATTGATTTACAATTTAATCCTTGCATAATTCAAATACAACTATGAATATGTGGATGATAGTATAAGATAAAACAAACTAATTAAAAAAATATATTTATTTTTAAACCAAACACTTTTGATATGAAAAAAACCTTGGATGTGCCACTCTATAGAAATGTTGCAATTATGCACATTATAAAACGTATGTTTTTGTTATACAAACTCGGATAATATGATAATATGCCAAAAAAGCGACAATCATTCAAATAATATCACCTTGCGGAAGACTCTTATAATTGGTAAACATTTTTACATGAAATGAGTAGTTACTTTTATGATATTTTTTATCACAAAATCGTTCTTAATATTGTTATTTTGATGCAGATATCCATCCCTGCTCTAAAGAGACATGTCAAAAATGATTGAAGATGTGCAATCATGCCTCCTCGAGAGGACAACATTTTTCGATGCGAATGCCCGTCAGGATATACTGGTGTATATTATGAAGAAGGTGGTAGATTATGTTTCTAATGTTTTCCTAAATAATGGTGCACACTTTTATTAAGTATCGGATATTTTATTTCATTTTATTTTATAAATGCAGTAAGAGATATTTAGCAGGGAGTCGAGAGTGTAAATGTCGAGTACTAATGAGCGAAATAAATATCCTACCTATTGTAAGGTAGCTTAAAATTGCCATAAGTAGCGACAGTCTGTAATCCTAATTCTATTGTCGAAAGTACTGTAATTGAATTATTATAATCTTACTTAAATAAATAAATGAGTAGAATTTCGATTATTTTACCAGCTGCTTTAACTGTGAACACATCTATTTTAAATTTCATAGCTTTAAAGAACATAGTTTCTATATGATGATATATTATAACATGCCGTGAATGTGCAAAGAATACATATTATGAAAAGAATATCTTATATTTAAACAAACATTTCATGAATAAATATAACCACGGATATGGTTTTATATTAAAAAACTAGCAGCATCACATTACGGATATCATATTAGAAAGCAATTGATAGTGTAGTAATTATACTTTAACTATGAATCGTTCAAAAGTCACACTTTAAGGGTCCTGGCCGCATTCGTTCCATCATTTTTTTTCAAATTGGTCACACCATGATTTTAGTATAATCACACAGTTGCAACAAAGGGAATTCTCCAACTACCATGCCACAGGTCTTGAAATTATATCTATCAACATTCAATATGTCAACTGATATATAGGAACGGCGTAGTTATCTAATCTCTGCATCTGCAATATATAATTTGGCAAATACATTTATCAAAATAGAAGTAGGTAGTTAAATTTGAATATATGTCAAATATGGTATATCTATGGTTTTCTTTCATTACATACATGTAATTCTACGTCACATTGACCATAATATTCATAACTTTCCACTCAAACTTAAATATAAAATCATATTATACATAATTTTGAACGTTAATCTTGTTGTTACAAAATCGGCATTAAGTCTTTTTTTAGGCATGTACCTTTTTCGGCAAATTAAAATTGATGCTATGATTGTAACAATACATAACACCGCTACAACACAACCAATAGCGATAGTTCCTCCTATACAGAAATAAATTAAAACAACACATCAGAATTTTAAAGCAGTATACAATGCAAGCTCAGCTTTAATCAACTATCGCATAAAGATTGTATTCAGTATACACATATACACAAGTTCATAATTGCATAAAAATACCATGGAGGCGATAAATTCCAATATGTTATATTGGTAAAAAATTGTTTTATTAATCATATATGATTTTATACTAAATTAAACCCATAATCTTTAACATTGAAAAACGGTTTTGTAGACTATCAAATAAAACTCCAAAATATGATTATGCTTTAATCAAGTAAACTGGTCGTTAACCTATGAAATCAGTCATGTAATCAATGTTTTTGAAATCCGGTATTTGATTTGATAATATATAAAACATCGTTTATTGAATATTGTTTTGTATACCATAGTACATTTCAAAACAATGCTACTACTACAGTTGTTGTATCTGATTCTTAATATAAATCATACCGAAAATGTATCGCTCCTCCTTTTCTGAAAATATGTAACAATAAAGCATTATTAAATAGACTAGCGCCACATACTTTCAATTGCAATTTCATAGTTTAACTTTATTTCCAATTATTTTATAATCTGTATATCTTTAATTAATTTGGATATCTAACACCAAAGCTAACCAAGATTCATTTTTGTGATTTGCATCCCTCACAGCACTATACACTTTCATGTAATGAACCTTATTATGCCAAAATACATATCAAACCACTGTTAAAACGCTAAATTTGTTATAGCATAATGTTTAGTAAATCCTACCAAAATCATATTGCTCATCCTTCTCTGCAAAAGGTAAATTAATATAGCATGTACTGAATAAATATCACAATATAGTTTACATCTTTTTTAATTTAATGCTGGTATATTAATCCTAGAATGAATGATTTGATTTTACGAAAATGATCAATCATTTTAGTTGTTTAAAACCTATTTTTAAAACATTTGTCTTTGCATTTGATATTTACTTCAGACAATTAAACGTTTGCTCTAATTTAATGTAATAGTAATTCATACCAATTTCATTTTTTTTCCTCGTTCTCTGTAAAAGACAAAATAATAAAGCATGTAATGAAGAAATGCCATCTTGTAATCAACCTTTGTCTTTAAATTACAATCATATTTTAATCGCAGGTGAAGGTTGTTGCAATGAATGCATATTTATAATAAATTTTATTTTACAAAAATATAAAATAATTTTATTTGTTTAAAAACTATGTTTAAACATATTTTTAAAATATTTAGCCTATTAAATAAATATAGAATAATTAATCATATAGGTATATGCAAAGCATCAACACTCTATAAGTATAGGTGAAGCCATTGACGTCAATTGCAATGAAATTATATATTTTTGTCAAGTTATTATAATAATATTGGTTCTCAGGACAATTATTTGGTTAGAATGTTTATCAAAATGTCTGATATAAGAGGGATGTATAAGAGGGTTGTTTCATAAATATATTTACCATTTGAACAAAACGGTCCAGAGAAATTGTTCTCACATTCACATGTGTATGTCTTAAATCCATCGATGCATCTCCCCTGATCACATAGGTTATGTACGCAATCATTCTCATCTACAACAATTAAACATAAAATATAGCTTACTGGTTAAATAACTTATATTTTTCAATCATAAATACAATTATGAACAGTTATGAATACTTATAAATTTTGAATATTGATTTATTGCTGTTATACATCATTTAGCCATTTCATATAGATTTTATTGAATACATATGTACCTTCGTCACACAATCTTCCAGTATAACCAGTTCCTGCACAATGGCAGCTAAACGTACCGATTCCATCAATACAGAGCCCGCCGTTTCTGCATCAATTGATGGCACAATGGTTAATATCTGTTGAATAATACAGCTATTTATAATTGAAATGGTATATGATTTAAAGAACAAGTTTAACATAGATTAATAGCATACACGATTTCAATTTAAAAGGCATCTATAAATATAAATAGTACTGCCTAATATAATATGGTTGAGTTATGTCTATACGCAAACTAATTTGAAATATGCAAGGTTTTTATAATGGGAATACATTTCTAGTCTAATATAATATATATTTAATGTTGTTGCAGGCTTGCTTAAAATTCTTTTTATCAACAGTGCAAAATGTCAGATATTGCATTGTTTTGAATGACTTGTTGAATACTCCTGACACCATAGGGTAAAGGGATTAAAATGCTTAATGACATTATAAAATGCAAACTTTAATCACAAAATCGTCCCCCTTTTTTGAGGCTGGCATTAGGGTCTGGCCACATTAGAAGTAATCCAAGCGTTTTATAATCACAAGAAACCAACAATTTAATCTTTATTGAGAACCCAAAAACAAGATTACACTAAAAACGGTCAGCTACAATTTGCGAGCTTAAACAGCAAATACTAACTTCCAATGCCGACCCTAAAATTGTAAACGTTTTGAACGTTTTGAACGTTTCTTTGTTAAATTATAATCACTACACTATCAATTGCTTTCTAATATGATATCCGTAATGTGATGCTGCTAGTTTTTTTTTATAAAACCATATCCGTGGTTATATTTATTCATGACATTTTGATATCGTTTTCATAATATGTTTTCTTTGCAAATGCACGGCATGTTATAATATATCATCATATGGAAACTATGTTCTTTTAAAGCTATGAATAGATGTGTTCACTGTTAAAGCAGCTGGTAAAATGAACGAAATTCTACCCATTTATCTATTTAAGTAAGATTATAATAATTCAATTACAATACTTTCGACAATATAATTAAAATTACAGACCGTCGCAAATTAGGGCAATTTAAGCAACCGTACAATAAGTAAGATATTTATTTCACTCATTAGAACTCGTAATTTACACTCTCGACTCCGTGCTAAATATCACTTACTGCATTCATGGAATAAAATCTCCAATACTTAATAAAAGTGTGCACCATTATTTAGGAAAACAATCAAAACATAATCTACTACCTTTTTCACAATATACACCAGTATATCCTGACTCGCATTCGCATCTAAAAAGGTTTTCCTCTCGAGGAGGCACGATTGCACATCTTCCTTCATTTTGACATGTCTCTTTGTAGCATGGATGGATATCTACATAACAATTACATAGTTAAGACTGAATTTGTTACATTAAAAAACATAGAATCAAACATGCAAAGTGGCTGTACATTGTAAACATAAATTTGAAGCAATGATAGAGTATCTTGTAAGGCCAGATAATTGGACTTACTGTCGATTATTTTCAATTTATCAGGAAACTCATTCTAAAACAATACGTTCAATATTGGGTAGTCATGCCACATTTTTATTAAAGGACCAATGCAAAGTTTTACATATAACAATTTTAAGAAATATAGATTGTTTTATTTGAATTAGCTTGGTTAATATAATACTAACATCCACAAATTCATAGCTGTATTTGAATTATTCAAGGATTAATATGTAAGTAAATACAATATTATAAGCAAAAAACACACGATTTTACTGGTGTAAATGATTTATTTACATACTATATAAAAACCTTTCAAAAGTGTTAATCGCTTGGTAATTTTGAGTTTAATTTTACAATATTTAGAAGGATATGTCTCTAAACATCAACAACCAAACGGATTTGTTTAGCTGAATTTATATTGTATGATTTCAAATGGAATATATATTGAATTTCTATGTACATTTTGTTATCTGCAAATAATCCAATGCCATCAAAAGTAAACATGTTATATGTTTTTATACTTGCCTCGTTTACATACGTAATAGCTTTCATCGTTACAGGGAGCATCGAACCATAATCCATCATCTCTGATACCCCCGCACAAAGCGTCATTATCTGGTTGGTTCACAAACCATTGCTGATGCATTCGTTCATTCAGGTCACTATTATCAAGCCAATGCCATTTTCTCCGACATCGATCGCACTCAAATTCATCACGAGAGTCAAGGTTCTGACAATCGTCACACAGGTCTTCCGGATCAATAACAAGTCCTACTCAGTATCTAATTATCCTTAATGAATAATGCATAAAGATAACAGTCAAAACCAAACAGACACACTTGCCATGCACGTTATAGAAAATGATTTAAATAACTACTCTCAAAAAAGGTCATGAAAATGCATGGATATATTGCGAAAAATAATTTTAGATTGGTTTAGAAAATAAATACTCACTCAGATTCTGACGATCGCAATTGACTTACAATGTAGCTATGTTCTTCTACGGTTGAAATGGAAGCCAAATCACCACCACCACGCCCGCATATTATGCGAGCCGAATTAAAATCCTTTGCAGAGTATGTAAAAAGGTATTCGAAATTCCCATTTGCAACCCATTGACCTTAAAACAAAAGTACATATCGTTATGGTTTTTGTTTAGAACGGCTATAAATGTCATTTATTGCATGAGAAACCATAAAATGTGTACTTACTTGTAGCTAACCTATGAAAAGAAATAGTTAAAACGAATGCCAATCGACAAGTAGTCATAACAATGTGTGCAATATTCATTTTGGATAGTTTGTTCAAATCCCTAAACGCAACTGTTATATCAGGACGTAAATTTATGAATGATACAGTTAACTAATGATCCTTCCCAATTTATAGCTAAACAACTGTAAATACGTCCTTGTTTATACACTATTTTGCATCGGTGTGTTTTGTTTATAGATTATAGTTTAATAAGGTATTGCTACCAAACCTTTCATGTCACGACATGAAATTAGCCCCGCACATAAGGAAACGTGATTTTGAAATTTTATATATGTAGAAAATTTTTTAGCACTTGACAGGATATAGATTCTGTTTTGATTAGATTTATAGTGTGAGATTATATCATATAAAAATATTATAAGGCTGATTATGCAAGTATACACACAGAACGTGATTCATAAATTCTTATATTCGAACAAATACAGACTACAGAAAATGCAAACAATAATGCATTACATATGAGAGTCAAATTTGTCACGTTTTTAAAATGTATGTTGTGAAAAATCTTCCTAAATCTGTTATGTATAGTTCCCAGGGGATGATGTCACAGGATTAAATAGCGATTCGTCGAGTGTTAAGTTTGGATGATTAATGTGCATTCGTTTTGCTGTCAATCGAATGCTTATATATTTTAACAACAATATATGCATACCTGAATATAATTAATAAATGAAATAAATATGTAGTTTTGATAATAAACGGTGATCCTGATTTAAATAACCTTAATCAATCTGAAACCTCAAAGGTTTTAGCATTAATATACATTCTGTTAGCATAAATATTGTTTTTATACTGACCCAAACAAGATAGTATATAAATTTATTTCTCAATAACTTTTTTTTGCGTTAATCAATTATGCTCAAATTTTCAGCATCGGTAGAACTTTTTATTTTTCACAACTAGTAGAAACAGTTCAAATATTGATTGATTATTTTTTGGGGTGTGAAAAATTAAGATGTGAAACCATGTTTGTCATCAAAACATATAGACCTTGTAGCTTTGCGTAATTTTTCCCACATGGTTGTGTTCCCTAACAAAAGTCGAGAATTTGATCAATTCACTTTTATTTCTGTAAAATCCAAAATAATCATGCCACGCACATTTAAAGAAGAAAGAGAACAAACTATTGGTATGCTGGCTGCTGGGGGTTCCAGGAAAGAGGTCGCCAGACCATTTTAGGGCACAATCGCTTGGATGTATTGTCTCAAAACGCGATTCTAAACAACTGGGACATCATTGGACATACCGAGCAGTAACCGTCTAGGCGTAACGACCGTGCGTCAACATCGAAGGCTTCGCCTGCAGCGCGTCCGAGAGCAATTTCGCGCAGCGACATTGACCGTCATCGAGACGCCAGGGACCCATGATCCATAATCTTTCAGTCAAAAAGTCATCAATCGCCTCTGCGAAAAAGTAATGTGGTCTTACTTTTCGGCTATCGAACGAGTCTATAACCGCCTCCGAAGTCGAAATCCTGTGTATTTTGACACGGTGAATGGTTGTAATGAGAGAATGTGACGCAATTGGTCATGAGAGGTGTTACCCGACGAGTCGCAGTGCAAATTCTTTCGCGCAGGCGGGTTTTATTGCGTTTACCCGGGCACCTGCCAACGATATTCGCGATCATGTTTTTGGCAATTGGATCGAAAAAGTGGCAGTTTGGTTATGATCAAGGATGCAATGTTGTATGACTGGCGATCTAAACTCGTGTTTATCGAAGGGAAAGTTGCTGCCAATAGCTTCAACCATACCATATTCAACACCCAAGCTATCACGTATATGTTGCGTTACTT
>LQRL01153038.1:1689-12535 GCA_001703475.1 Hydroides elegans
GCAAGGTGTGGCACACTGTCCTTGGACAGTCTTGTTCTTTTTGCACTCGAGCATGGGCATGTAGGCTTCAAGACAAAGCTATGCATTAGGAACGATGGATAGTAATAAACGATCATATACCTAATTTCGTCTTGCTTTGATATCCTTAGTGTCAGAATCGGAATTAATACAACCGGCGGCGAGAGATGACATTGTTAGGTCCCAACGGGCCTTAAGGTTTGGGTTGTCCGTCAGGCCGTCATCCATCTATCATTTTTTTTTCATTTTTAGCCACGGCTTGCGAAGCAACCCGAGGCTTGTGCAGTCACTTTGTCGTTGTTTAGTGGGTTGTGCTGTTAACATTTCTCCCTTCTTCTCTCTCATTTCTTGACCGATTTTTTTCAAACTGGTATTGTTCAAATCCTTAGATAGTCCATTCCTCAGGGTGTGCTTTTTGTAGCGATTGAGCATATATAAGCAAAACTATAAGCAAAAATATGTTTCGTCATTGAGGTAAACAAATTATAAGCAAATTTGTAAATGAGCGAAAATAGGGGTTCCTAACATTGGAGTCGTTGTTAATGGCAGACTAAATGGAGATATACATTATATGAAACGATCATTACTGTTCTATGTGTCCGTGGTATAAGTTGAATAGAAATAGCATTTTCGGGATGTCTGATTGCGCTGCCTTGTTATCCCCTGTGAAAACGAGGGGATATAGGGTTGAGCTTGTCTGTCTCTCTGTCTGTCTGTCCGTCCGTCTGTCCGTCTGTCCCGTTCGATGTGGGGTACTTTGTGCCCGCAAGTTTGGTATGAAGGAGTTGAGCTAGGGGTTTCAAATTTTTTACACCTATAAACCAAGGTCTGAAGTCGTGTCTCGTCAAGGTTTTATCTCGATCGGTTGAAAATTGTCGATTCTGGAGCACTTTAAAAATTAACGATTTTAAACTTGCTTTCAGATGCCAAGCACTTTGTGCAGGCGAGTTTGGAATGAAGGAGTTGAGCTAGAGCTTTCAAATTTTATACACGTATAAACAAAGGTTTGAAGTCATGCCTCGTCAAGGTTTTATCTAGATCGGTTGAAAATTGTCGATTCTGGAACACTTAAACAATAGTCGATTTTAACATTTTCACCCGATGTTAAGTACTTTGTGCACACGAGTTTGGTATGAAGGAATTGAGCGAGAGATTTTAGATTTAATACACACATAAACCAAGTTCTGAAGTCGTGCTTCGTCATGGTGTCATCTCGATCGGTTGAAAATTGTCGATTTTGGAGCACTTTAAAAAGTAGCGAAAAGTTTATATTCAGATGAAGAAATGTGGGTCATGATATAAGATATTATTATTTAAGTACGTGGTATGTGCTTATATAAGAAACATGCTTATATAAGCAAATGATTTTTTAAATAAGTGAAATTATATTTTTCACCACTTGTCTCGTCAGCTGCCCTCCAAAAACATTTTGCGTGTGATTTTATAAGCAATCATGCTTATACAGTAGACCCCACTTATCTCGAACTCGGATATCTCGAACCCCCGCTTATCTCGAACAAATCTCCTGGTCCCGACACATTTTACTTATATAAGTCTTATGACCCTCGTTTATCTCGAATTATTTTTATCTTGAACTCATTTTGACCCCAATAAATTTCCCAATTTCGTCTTTAAACCCACTTATTCAATTCAATATATTTGTGTGAAACCTCACAAAATATCAAAGGAAAGTAAGTCCTTTCATGCTGCTTATGATCACTGATTAGCGTTCATAATGCAGCACCATCGACTCATCGCTATTATGAGCATATATCTATATTTGTTAAACTTTACTTTGAAGCCTAGTCCAGTGTATTTTAAAGGGTGTGGTTTCGTGCCACAATAAAGAAGGATTTAGATGCCCCTTGTCAACGTACCTCTAATCAAAGAATCCCGATCCCCCTCCTTATAGCACCCCTCTTGCCTTTGTGGCTATAATATTAAGCAATCAGCATTAACACAAAAACGATGCATCATTAATCCCAATTTATGCATCTTACTCTCAGGATAAAATGGTATATTGCCTGTTTGTCATATTTCGACATTTATAGAATCTGATTATTATCAGGAATATTCAAGTGACATACTAATAATATATTTAACATTATTTCATTTTTGCATTTAAATAAACCAAAAACTTGTTTTATGTATTCAGTAAATGTGAGGATAAAACACACCCTCTATAGGTTTGAAATCATGCATAGCACATATTATATTATACCAGACATTTGAAGACAAAATTGTATGCTCGAATTGGAGACCCTCGGATATCTCGAACATCGGTTATCTCGAACAAATTTCAAAAGTCCCGACCTGTTCGAGATAAGCGGGGTCTAATGTATACGCATATTTATAAGCAATCATGCTTATATCAGCATATTAATCAGCAAATCAATAGAGATGTGTTAACACCTATCGGGGGAGCTTGGTGTATTTGGAATTGACTTACAAAAGTAATCGTGCTTATATAAGCATATTTGCTATGTAAGTTAAATGATATATTTGTTTCACTGGCCTTGCCAGCTGCGTCTCAAAAGTATCTGGAATGTGTTTGTAGAAGCATAATTTAATGTAATAAAATTATCTTTTTGCTTCACTGGCCGTGTCAGTTGCCTATCAAAAGCATTTTGGATATGCTATATGAGCTCGTGCTTATAAAAGCATATTTTCTTTAATTTATAAATTGAGGATACGTTTGCCAACTGGTCTCGTCAGTTCAAGAGATGTCTTCAGAAAGAAGTGAGTGATGATGCAAGATGTTACTCTGTTTTTCTTTCATCACATGATCTTGTTTATTCGCAAAATAGTTCGTTATTTCCAAGGTTAATTTTAGTTAAAACTGAGCATCCTGCTTATACGAATTGTTGAAGTTCACGGGGGATCCAAGGTCACTGACCTTCTAGTTTTGTTTATATGACCAGAAGACGCGGACCGCGCGCAGTCTCACACATGTGTGTTAATGTAATTTTTTCAAACGGGGTTGTCGTAAACTGTTTAAACATTGCGTTTCTGCTATAATTAATGCTGTTGCAAGAATTCATATATTTGTTTACAGCATACTAAGTGGTCCTCTTGTAGTCAAGGTCTAAATATAGCGATTCATGTTTTAGCAAAAAGGCGAAATTATAACAAAACAAATATTACTCATATATTACTCATGGTTATAACTGGCATTTCTAATACTAGGATTAATATCATATTTGTGAAAAATTAGTATAATTATTTATGTGATATTTTAAAAGTTTATTTTTTTGTAAATTTGAGTTTGCGTTTTGCAACGAGAGCACTTTAATTTTGTAAGGATATCTATTTCTTGATAAACTATGGAAATAATGCTACGCCATTAATATGTTGGTTGTGAGATATAATTTCATATTTGGAAACATGTCTTTATATTTTATTTTGAAATAACTATTTCAATTTCAAACTCTTTTATTGATGCGCCCGATGTTGCGATTCCCATTAGTTAATATCTATAATATTTGTGTTCTTCATTAAAATGGCCCAGCGATGGCTGAATTGGGATTACAATAGGAGTGAGGAAGTGCAAGATGTGGCACACTGTCCTTTGACAGTCTTGTATTTTTGTAAACTCCATATCTCAAGAACGGATTGGCTTAGAAACTTAAATAAAAGGTTTGGCACTAGATATATGTCATTTGATATTTTCGATCGATTTCGATCCAATTTCCGGTCGCGCATTGGCGAACATAAAATGTTCACGGTTCAAGCGATATCTCGGTAACGATTAGACCCAGACTCTTATTTAGCTCGAATATAAGCGCTTACCTCGTAGATTTTCGACCGAATTCAATAAACAGCCAGTCGAGCATACGCGAAAATATTCATTTTTCTGTTTTTAATAAATGATCATAAAAGTAAGATTTAACGTGCCCATTTTTAGCATAAGAGCTATTCATGGACACTTACAAAAGCTAAAACTTATTACTATATATGATAAATATTACATACGCAGCTAACAATGAAGGTTTACAAATGCCGTTTTAAAGAGATATGTTTTAACTTTCTTGTTGAATGTGATAAAATCGGTTTCGGATTGGATGGAGTCTGGTAAGGCATTCCATAGCTTGGGTGAGACCACTGAAAAAGCGCGTTCGCCATACTGTTTTGTCCGGTTTTTAGGCACAATAAGACGCACTTTCGATGATGATCGAAGACACCGAGAATTCACTTGTCGATTGATCATACTACACAGATATTCGGGCGCGCCTGAAAGTTCTATCTTGAAAGTTAATATGATGATCTTGAAGTCTATCCTGTACTTGACCGGTAGCCAATGAAGAGAGCGTAATATAGGAGTGATATGGTCCGATTAGCGACGATTTGTAACTATTCTCGCGGCTATATTTGAATTCTCTGAAGTAAGCTCAGCTTTTTTCTTGGAAGCCCAGCTAGGAGAGAGTTCGAATAGTCTAACCGCGATGAAACTAGGGCATGAACTAACTTTTCACAAGCAGATTGAGTGATATACGGCCGAATTGTTCGAATGTTTCTGAGCTGATATAGCTAACTTTGCATCAAGGGTAAGGTGGCGGTCGAACCAGAAACCCAAGCCTTTAGCAGATTCACTGGGCTGAATAAGTGCATCAGCGATTCGAACACTGTCTTGTCAGAGGCTATCCCTATGCTTAGGAGGAACGATCACTAGCACCTCGGTTTTAGTGTCGTTGAGCTTAGGCATGTTTTTGCTCATGCAGCCTTTGATGTCCGCTGTCGAACTTGCTATCTTTGAGAGGGCATTTTCGAACGAGTCACTATCCGAAAGCGAGAATGATGTATAATTGTTCGAATCATCAGCATATCCATGAAAAGATAAATCATGTTTTCTAGTGATTTGACCGACCGGAAGAGTATACATCTTATAATCTTCACTCCCCATAACGGAACCCTGTGGGGCCCCAAATCCGAGGATGATTGGGCTAGAGGCGCATGAACCAATTACTATAACTTGCTCGCGTCCGACGTGGTATTGGCGGAACCAGTTGAGTGCCGTGCTTTCGACACCAAGCATGTTGCTAATACGATTCAATAGAATCTATGATCAATGGTGTCGAAGGCGGCGGACAGATCGAGCATGACTAGGACGACCCTAAACTTGCTGTCAAGGGAACGCAGGATGTCGTCATGCACTTTTATCAGTTCATTACTGTCTAAAGTTCATTACTGTCTAAAGTCTCTTTCTTTAAGAGTGGGCGGACAAGCGCTTTCTTCAGTTTCGGGGGAATTGACCCGTTGCGAGGGACCAATTAACAAGCGTTGTTAGATAAGGCAAGAGCATCGGTATTCACTTTTTAAACAGGGTAGTGGGTATTGGATCTAGCGCACATGTAGCATTACTAGTCGCCTTGATGATGGCTTCGAGTTCGTCCTCAGAACATGGCTTGAATGTATATTATGACATATATGTTGCGTGGTCGGGCTCAGGGTCGTTGTTGAGTTGTGTGCTGTTAAGCTCACGGCGGATTTTCTTAATTTTGTTCGAAAAAAAAATTTGAATTTCTCTTCCAAATCTAGCTCAGATGTGTGTTCTGGTAGTTTGGAATTCGGATATTTGGAATATGTACAATGTTGTCTTTTTGAGGGGATGAATTCCTTATCTCATTTTGAAACACTTCGGTGTCAATATTCTTCAGTTTTTCTATATTGCACTTCGGTAGTAGGGTATCGCGGTTTCTGGAAGTTCAGAGCCCCTAGAATTAGATAATGATCCGATAGGAGTAGGTCTGTGCTGTCGAGAGTGAATAGATTGCTATCCGATCTTGTGATAACAAAGTCAAGTGAATGACATTTGCTATGTGTATGGGTATGTATATGCTGTTGAAGGTTCATAGAAGAGAGCTTCGACGCAAACTCTTTGCACTCCGATTGATTGATCATATCCCAGGGGATGTTGAAGTCGCCAAGGAAACACACATGATCTGTTTTGAGCAAGGCCGTTTCCAAGAGCTCGGTAAATTCTGGTATAAATAGCGATAATTGAATATTGTTTATTTTTGACGGTGGGGGTCGATAAATAATAAAGAACCATACGCTCTCACCCTTTATCGATGCGCTGAGAGTTTGATATTCAAAGCTCCGAAACTGCTTTTTGATAGTGTCTCGAAGAACGAATAGATCTAACGACTAGATCATGAGCTCAAATGTAAGCGCGTGACTACAGATATACCATTCGATATGTTCGACCGAATTTGGTCAACGTTTGGTCGTCAATGTGCATAAAATAGGCATGTGGAATGTATATCGAAAACCAATAGACCCACAAACTCGATGTTTACAAAACATTGATGCTCGGAACCTGTCGATGTGCCATTTAAATTTTGGTACATGCGTGGTGAATAAAGTATCACTGTTAAGTCGATATATCATATAATATCACAGTGAATCATCTTAAAGATACACTATTAAGACTAAGCTATTTAATGAGTAAAGTCGATTAGAAACTGACTGGCGAATATAATGCAAAATCTTATGTGATTTCTATAAAGCAAATATTACCCCTCCGACATTGGGGGCGTTGGGGACTGATCAATTACACCGAGTATTTGTTAATTCTGTCATCTTGCCTTTTTTTCTCACAGCGATACCCCGGTATGAGTCTTATATATTCTGGGTTCCGTCTATCTGTCCATCGTCTAACCTTTATCAACGTGATAAATCGAAAACAGGTAAGCATAGAGACTTTATGTGTGGGTCAACATGAATTTTTGGGCATGTAAAAGTGTCTTTTCATATATTTGACTATGTTTTTCTTACCAGAGGTAGTCAAATATTCCACATGTCTGAAAATATCAACATATATAACACGGTTCTGTAAATAATGCAAAGTGTGAAAAAAAAATGTGGATAACTGTTCATATGTTCAATACAACGGCATTGTGAGCAAATGCACATTTGGATACTTTCGTTCGGACAAACCAGAAGTGAGAAATATATAGCTTAAAATATGTTTTATTACAGGTATGAAAAGACCCCCTTTGTTTTTTTTGTTTTTTTTTTTTTTAATTGTGGCTTATTTGTGTTTACTGAAAATTTGTTTATAATCTATCTGAAAAAACACATCTGCATGTATGCCCTATATTAAGTCCCTGATTATAAGCAATTATATTTCTAAAAGCTGTTTAGGTGTTGTATTTTAATCATGGTTCGAGTATTTTAGTTTCACACTTCGAATTGTTTGTTAAAAACAAATAAAAGGTAAGATCACGGTGGCTACTGTTAGTATCTGTTTTTATGTTTTGTCCTATGTTAGCTGATGTAAACATATATATGTAGTCACTTATCTTTGGAAAATCTTTACAAACTAATGTATAACCTTACTGGTGTAAACAAATATAAAAAGTAAGTTATCTTTTGAAATCGTTATTTGATCACTTTTAACTCTCATTGGTATGGCAAATAATGAAGGATAACACTGAATTAAGTTTTTAGAATTATACACATTGATATATTATTATTCACAAATTACAATTTGTTAGTCAATAAATGTAATTTAAAAAAAATCTTTGTGACAATAGCTGTATAAGCTGATAGATTTAATTAAAAATTGATTTAATCTTTATCTATCGAGTATCTGTGGAAATGTGCATGATATATATCAGGAATGCATTTGGACTACGCCATTGGGTAAACGGCGCAAAGAAATTGCAATGGACGCACTTTTTGGAAATAATTTGTTTTCTTTTTGGGCACACTTTTTGATAATTTATGCACCCGAATATTCAAATAAGGTATCTTTTTACAAATTCAAAATTGAAATTTCCATGTTTTTTCGAAACCCGAAATTTTTCGGTTGCGCCTTCGGCGCACTCATAGAACGCATATCCAGGTGTTATAATAGACGTCACTCGCGCTGGCTGAGTTCAAGTTTAGCGGATGTTCATGCATAGCCAAAGGGGTGGAAAAGGCGTATATACGTAAATTACTAGCCAGCATGACGTAAACATTGGATAAAAGAAGGTGGAAAATGGATCGCTCAAACACTATTTTTCAGCTCGCGTTCGTGAATTTGACTTATTTGTTAAGGTTTTATAGGTGCGGCTGTTTAGGGTTAAGGCCAGTGTCTATATCAATACAAACTTTTAGTTGCACGGGTTAGTGCATGTAAAGTTTTCTTAAAACTCGATGACATCTCGGTTATTCAATTACGTGTCCATGGATATCACATCCTCCATTCGAAAAAGGTTTCCGATACATAATTTATAATAAGCTAGCAAGGATTATCCTAATTACCAGCTGATATTTGTTTTATTATTCGACAGCTTGACGAGTAAACACATCTTATTCCATATCTGCATGAACAATTGAAGATTTTTCTCTCAGATTATGAATTAGCCTTTTTATTTTTCATCAGGTCTTCGGCGCTCGCATTACAATAAGCTAATTTGAATATGTGCATTTGTGAATGGAGAATGCGGGATTATTTCGATTGACTCTACTTCGGCACTAGGAACATCACTGTTTAATATATTATAATGAAACGTATTCTTCATTTATCAAAAATAATCAGGGGCCATGTATACGCTAACTCTATTAGTGGGTATTTTATCAAAAAAGTGTCAAAAACCAAATCATACGAATAATAGATATATGTGGTTTTGTCATGGGAGATGTCATAGAATTTAGTTTTAGGGAAAATTGTGTTGACCATTTGTGGGCGCACTGAGAACAGCTCTCCTGTTGGCGCAACATTTTGTCTGGCCAAATGCATCCCTGATATATTCATTTTTTTGCATTAATGATAAAGCTATATAGAATATTAAGAAGCTATAATATTTTCACATCTGAATGTACTTGCGAATTTATACTTTATTTCTCGAACACAAATTTATTAATTCCAAATATAAATCTGGAATGACCACAGACCGCACATATCTAACCGCGTTTAGTTTCCATCCTGATTCTTCTAGTAACCAAGAGTTGAATTAACATTATAGTAGACATTTGAAATTCCTATATTTTTTTTTACATACCCCTACTAATGGACAAAGAAATGCTCAAAGAACTTATAGTAGCCGACCTATCGATGTAAAATATCAAACAGGATTCTGTGAAAATATTTTTTTTTTCGACGTGAGAAGAAAGATATTGCTAGCCTTAGCCGTATTCGGTAGACTGACGATGCCAACCTGGCAAAAAATCGAAATAAGCAAGCCTCTGACAGTGAGACTATACTGCGATGCCTGAGAGCCATCTCCGGTGTGAAGCTGCGTGACCGAGTCAGAAACAAAGCAGTGAGAACGGCCTTGCATCTGAAGATAACCATAACAGACACTGTCAAAACCAAAAGGCTGAAATGGTTTGGGCATGTGGTCTGAAGACCTGTAGACGACTACGTGGCCCGTGGGTACCACCTTCACTCCCCAATCCCAAGACCACGAGGCCGTATTTCAAAGAAATGGTTCACCCAAATCCAAGAGGCTATATTGACGCAAAGAAGTCGCAGAGAAAGCGAGGTTCCGGAGAGGAATACGCCCATAGGTCAATGAAATGTCATGGAAAATATATCAGCACTTGAGAGGAACAATTTGCAAGACGTTTTATCAAAGCCCTTATGATTCTATATTATTTGAAAATCAGTTTAGATATGTTTTCGATTCCTTTACCTAATTCTGTAAGGAGAAGAATGAGAACAATGCAGCAGTCAGCTAAACGGCTTTTCACGTTGTGTGTGTGGACTAAAGGTCCAGACTCACTGAGGCTTACATAACTGAATGTGCATGTGCGTTGATTGCATGATGTTTTACACCCTCACTCATTATCAAAAAATATTTTTTCAAAAGAAATATTAACAAAATGTTATGAAATAAAACCCAATCTAGATCATCCATTGATCCATTGATTTACACCCTATGTACACAGGATGTCCCTATAAAACACAACTAAACGTGTTGTAAGAGACCTTTTAGTCCTTTGTTGCTTTATACAAATATAATTAATCTGTTCCTATCAAATATCCCTCGAGATGAGTAAAGAGCGCATCAACGAAAGATTGTCTTGAACATACGAATAATATTTACTTATGTGATTAATTATTTGTATCGAAGCTGGAATCTTACAACATTGATTAAACAAAGGTAGTTTCATCTATTTTTTTTATAAGACAGTCAATGCGCTTGATTGATACAAACAGAATATGCATGTAGATGGAGTAACATAATTGTTTTTTAAAGAGTTTTATATCTGGTGTAATAAAAAGTTTCATTATGGGATATTCGTTTTCTATGAATGTTTGAAAATCACAAAAGTACAAATGCAAACGTAACGTTTGATTATGTTAAACGCATGAAAATTACATGATAAAAAAAAGAATATCAATTGCTAAATTCCGATTCAGAGTGAATCTGTGAAAATGTTAATGATTGAAATGTGATTGAATAAATATATAGCACATAAGCAATCATTGGACATTTTTTTCAATGGATAATCGGCGATAAATGTGTGAGTTAAACCAATTAATTCATTATAATCCAAAGAAGCAAAGAAGATACCCCCTTTCGTTAGCTAATCTTGCATTACAGTCCCTGTAACGTCGACTTACGTCAATGCCATAAATGTCGTCACATCGACGTCATATTGCGACGTCGACGTTACTTCAAACTGTCAACGTTATTTCCACGTCATTAAAGATTATTGCGTCATTGAGACATGTCATTTGACGAAGGCCTTTTTAACGTCACGACGTCCCCACGTTAATATGACGTCGCTACGATAACAAACTAAGATGTTCACTTTCGTAAAATAACGTGACAACATTATATATCAATGACGTCATAATGATTTCGAAATTACGTTGAAAGTAACCGAACCT
>LQRL01153040.1:0-10754 GCA_001703475.1 Hydroides elegans
AACACATACGTCACTACGCAAAAAACGAAAAACACGGTTGGGTCACTCATACGTCACTTTTGAGAAAAAAATCTCGAAAATTAAAAGAGGTATCAGTTTGTAATTTCTACCACTGAAAGGTATGTGCGCGAGATGTTGATTCCATATAATATCTCAATTTCTCCAAAAATGCACATACATGTACGTCACTACGCAAAAACAGCGAAAAAATAGTCAAAATGGATGCTGCTACAGGTCCTTACGTAATCCACATATGCGATGTTTTTTTTTATTTGGTAGAGGAGGGTGGGGGGATGTAATAATTTGCTTAAATGTCGAATCTTCGTCGATAAATTAAGCGATTGATTTATGTTTCAGATGGTGGCTATTCCGAGCATCGTCTTTTCCCTGACCGTCGTCGGTCTGGCTGCCATCAACTTTCTTCTCTCATTGCTAGTAGAGGTAAGAAGAATATTTGACCCTACATCAAGCAACATTTAATCTACTTATTGCTATCAAAACGCATGTAACAAGGCATTCATTTTCCTAACTTAGCTTCGGTGACCTCATTATTTCAATAACCAACGTTTTATTATTCATTATAGACAATGTAAATGTATTTATAATTTTCACTATTTCGATAATGGCAATTTGACAGCATGACTTATAACCTAATGATATGAAGATAGTATTATCAGAACGATCTTGCATTATATCTTGGAGATGATCAAATCTAATACGTTGAAAAATACATAATTGCCATTGAATCGGACATGGCTTTCAAAGTTATCACCCTAATTAAATTGTAAAAGACTAATGTGAAAAAGTCCAATTTCCTTCTCTATAAAAGAATTATTTAAGTGCTATTATTCACTTTTTTACGTAACACGTACTTAACATTGTTCTAATTATGGCTGTATAATAGACATGATACATAAACGTTTTTAATGGCATGACATTTGTATTCATTTATTATGAAGCCATAGGTGGGCCCTTTAAGTGTATTTGTGGCAAGTTGTCTACCAACGTTAAATAACTCCATATGATCTCGCTATTTTTATTCATTTAAGTTAATGTAAATTTTTCATGTCTAATGAGCCCTAATGGTTTTAGGCGTCGCATTGATGTAAAAGCCTCAGTGTGGGAACTTGGTTTATTTCGTTGAATCTGGCCACCATGAAGCTGAGTGACCTTTAAATAGAAATAAAATGATGATGTCCAAATTGGTCGCTCGGACTCCTCGTTTCTCAGTTGTTCTGTATCTAATATCTCTCTTTTTTGTCCCTCTCGTTCTTTAACTTGCTCTTGCTCTCTTTCATAGTATTTCCTCACCTGTGATGAAAAACAATTAATTTTATCTGAATTTATTTTATCGCACTTAATTAGTAATTAGTAAACAAATCATCCACTTCGACGAGGCATTCCCCTCATCAATCTTTTATAATCAATCCCTAAGTAAAGACATCACTGGTCACTTGATGAGTTCTGGATCAAACTTGAGAGTCAGATTAATTTACTGGATCGAGATAACAAGAATTGAAAATTAGATAAAATTAATGGAAAATCAAACGTTATCTGACGCTTAATTGATAATCGCATTGTAATTTGAGGAAGAAGGGAGTTTGAGTTCAAAAGGTGACCCTGTATTTTTGACCATTTAGATTGGACGTATCAGTAAAACTTAGGCTTCATTACTTGATGATCAAGTTTGTGTGAAATGTGTATACCTGATATGTAGCACATCGTCATCACCGCAAAGGTACATTTGCTCCTTCGGCCATCTAGTATTCTCTTAGATTTGAGTATGTTCATTAAATGGTTTAGCCGTTTGCCAAAATTTCTTTTCTTGAGAGTTCGAAAAATGCATTGTCATTCGAACCCAACGACATATAAGTTGAATTAAAATTACTTGCATGTTTTCTTTTAAACACAATCTTAGCAAGACGTTGACTAGGCATATATTTATCGATAAGGCAAAATCGATCAAACGTATAAGGTTGACATCCATTTATGTCAGTTTAAAAAATATATATATAATTCGTTCGTTAAGTTTTCTTATTTAGCTTTGAGAAGATAAAAAAGGAGAAATAAAAACATGTCTTTTGGACGAGGAAAAAAATATCATTATTAACACTCTCTGATACTTTACTAAAAAATGCGAATTAACAATCAGAACAACGCAAATAAATAATTGTTATTTATGGCCACCATAAGAATTCCGCCAAGACATCATATCTAAGCACAGGGCAAGCACCCCCGAGGCCAATTCATGACAGAATAATTAGCAAATAAGTCAAAACTTCTGAGACAAAGGACTTTGCTTTTGTTGCCGTCCATTTCTTCAGCAACAGAATCTGAGAATATGATGACAGCATTGAAGCAAAACTACGGATTCGGCATTCTGTTTCGAATGGACAATTTCTACTTTATGTGATTTGTTAGACACTTCTGCTAAAAGACATATGAGATATAATTATGAATCACATTATACTTTTGTGATAAGACTATTTTTGTGTACCGTTGTATGGTGCTGGAGGCATGAATATGTTTCTTTTGATCATGTCATTCTTATTCATAATTGGACAGAACATTTAATGTATTGCCGCTGTTTGAGATTATTTATTGATGCTATTTTTGGCATCTGACTCCATTCTTGTCTCTTAAACTTATTTTCCCATATAAATATCTGAAGATGCTAATTGCTGAAAATGATATATTATATGTTTATTTACTTTCTAAGTTTTCGTGTTTTTTATTTTATTTTTTATTTTCTGTAATGTGCCATTTTACGGACTTTCATTCAGTTTACGTGTTTACATAAAAATTTGTGAATATTTTGTAATTTTTAATCACCATATCAACGCAAGAGGTCATGTTGAAATCGTCAAATTGAATGTTAAACTTAATTTTTACTACAAATAGTTCTATTTTTTAAAGGATCTTTGCTAAACGACAATATTTTTTTACTTTAAAAAAGGGGTTGTATAAGATCCCATGCCTTGTTAGGCCCCGTGCCAAAGTGAACAAATTAATAATGATGATGATTATTCGCGAAAGGTTGCTCTCTCCCGTGTGCCCATGTTAATTCATGCCAATGACCTTTTATCGTTTATCTCCATTGTAATCGAATTTGTCAAACAAAATACATCGCCATTTAAATAAGACACATGAGGTGCCAAATGCAACACTTTTGGGGGTCACTCGTTTTTTCCTTCGATGGGGTGTTGTTATTTATTAAGATCATGATAATAGACGAAACAATTTCAAGATGTGGTGTTAAGATTTTGTCAGTTGGGGGTAAGCTTAAATTGCTTGTTAATAAATGTTAACGTGGTGTTCTTTTTTCAGGCTGTTTCAATTAATAATAAGACTTTGGTCATTTTTTCATGGTGAATTTATTGAAAAGGATGTGTCGATGTTTTTGCCTTGTGTCACGTATTACCATTCATATATGTCAAATTTTAAGGGCTTGTTGTTATGGAAAATACATGTATATTGTTAAGCGTCATTTTATTATGTTGTATAACATATCGTAATTGAACATCTCTCCAAAATTTGTATAATTATGGTTTTACAGTGGAAAAAGATTAACACATGCCTTGACTGGTTTTCCTTGAAACAGTCACCGACTTTCAGTAAAAAATTATCATGTGTTAAATTACAGTACCTTTTTTAGCAGAGTTGCGGTGATTTCTTTTAACACCAAATTGCATTTCTTAACCAAAAATTGCAGACCATAAAAAAATACAAATGCTAGTAATGTCGGGTCCAAAAACAAGAGCCATACTTTTCGGTTTGTAGATTGATCTAAATTTGAGTGTGACATTGTGTCATCTTGCGCAAACGGTTAAATGGTACATATATCAGTCTGCTTACATGCTTTTGCATGAAAATTTACATAGTGTCACATTGCACCCCATCCATATAATATATCAAAGGAAGCCTTCGAAGGGAACAAACTCAAAGCATTCAAAGCTAAGCCATTTAAACACAATTAATTTTCGCAAAAAGAATATCGTTTAAGGCAGATAATCAAGTGGGCGTTGGGATATGCAGCAAGTCATCTTGATATGATCCAATGCATCTAGAAAATAAATGTTATCGTAGATAAACCTTAATGCTATCTTATAATACTATTCTCTCTTTGTTAACAAATAATTGTATATCTTGTGCATGCTCAATTCAGTCTATCTGAATTAACATATGTCTTATTGCTGTATCGCCTCCTTCAATGCAATAAATTTGTCAATTTAATCATAAATGTGTGCATATAGAATCTTGATGATTAGCTTTTAGGATTACTTATAATATGGATACGTTGCTAAAAGTTAAGACTGATGGGATCACTTACTTTCGCTACAAGACCAGCATTCAGTATGTTATTGGCCAGCTTGAACCAGTTGTTAACAAATTATCGCCGTCCTCTCGATTATTATTGTACACATCTGTGTTCGTTTCCGCGTGGGTTGTTTCAACCTGAAACCTGTATTTTGTGAATTAACACGAATTGCTTGGCTCGCCAGTTCTGGAGGGCGAGATAGTAAAAAAATAATCTTATATATGTTTGGGCTCGCGAAAATTACCGTTTGGGCAATTGTCTAATAATGTATAAAGCCGTTTCTTGTAAGATACATTATATACATATACCCATGTAAACGGGTGTAAATGCACATGCATTCGAAGATTTTTTTGTTAAAATATATTTTCGGTTCAATAGAAATTAATAAAATCTAATGGATTCCTAAATAATAGATGAATAAGTGAGTGGCGCTCACAATTTGTATGATCTCATTGAACATTGGGGCATACCCTAGACTAGATTTGATATACGGATTTGTAAATATCCATATCATACAATGAACAATTTCTTCTCACAGAAGTCTCACACAATATTTAATGTGATGCAAATGAGGTCACACTGAGTTAAATAATGTGTCACCACGCCCTTAACTAAAATATAAAACCATGATATGATATAACAGCCTAAGGACTGGCCACAGTGAAAGCTTTTTCTTTCTTTTTTTTCAAACAAACCCTGTATTCCACTGCATTCCTTGTGAGACTCACATGAATCAAATGTGAAACTCACATGATGTATCATAGAATAAAGTCCATTGCACTATGTCGCCACGCCCTGAACTCACAATGAACTACTTCTTTGCATAATTTTGAACTGATTGTGAGATAAATTAGTCATATATGTAACTGCTCAAAGTATGGTCAATGGTCATTTGTCATTGATATGACCCTTCGCGGGATCAGGCGTTACTGACGGTCTAGTTAATAACATATTATCAGAGTAGTTTATGCAATACATGTTAATGATCCGATTTCATAATAATGGTTTACATCCACAACAAACACCGTTTGCAGCTGATAAGATGGTTCGATGAATTGTGTCATATTCATATACACAATTGAAGATATCCATGCAAAAAGTTGTTAAATTTATTGAGCGCGTTTATGGACGCAGTCACCTAAGTCAAAGGTATAAGCTTTAACTGAAGCAAGATGTTTTGACAAGCTATATAAGTAGACTTTTAATTGTATGCTCAGTAGGCATGGCCAAATGATTCCCTGAAGAATATTTATTTCAACGATCAAAAAAATGTGGCTATCGCCTACATGCGAATAACTCTCGGACAAAAAAGTCTCAACGCCCAAAGAAAGTCTCCGCCAATGACATACAAGATATGGATCAATAATAATTCAAAATCCTGCTCCAGGACGTTGCCCCTTCAATTTTGAAGACTCTTCGTTGATATAAGATGACATGAATGCAGTGCAATATATAATTACAAATGTATACATATATTTACTAATTTTTGCCTCCTTCGTTTTGACCTGGCTTTGCGACACATCCAACAGTGTATTGGGTCACTTCTTATGTGAGTGAGAACTTCATCTTAAGATAATCCAATCACCATATTCTAAGTTAATGAGACAGCTAGGCTCTTTTCCAAAGCAAAATATCGCTCCAGATGTCAAAACATTGTCTTTCATGTGCGCTGAAGGAAATTAATTGAGTCATTAACCATACATTAACTGCTTAACTATTTATCTTCACTGAATCAACGTATTGACGCAACATTTGTGTATTTTATTGTGGGGTCAAGTTACTTTATCTTATTTTTTGCGTTGTATGTATATCTAATCCTGTCAGTGCGGATAAAAACGTAATGGTTTTCTATTTGGATTTTATCATACAATTGTAAGAATGAAACCGAGGTTGATAGAGGTTAGATAGAGACGAGGAAGACAGGAAGAAAAGTTTCTTACCCTAAATACGGATTATTGTTTATTTGTTAATAGTCATTTTTAAGTTGTCCGTACACGTATACGAGTTGTGAGACATTCATAGAAAAGTTTTTGTTCTTACCATCTCTCAATAAAACTGCGATAGTATTGAACATTGTTTACATCAAATGTTACGATGCAAGCAACTTAACATGTTTTCGATGAATCAAGTTAAAGTTAAGATAAAAATGGCATGTATATCTACTGAAGTTACATGGAGGAAAACTATTCTCGAGCTGTCAATGTCCAAATCAGGGATAACTTCCTCGAACATTTTTTACAGCTTAAAGCGCTATGACTCGGCGATGATAAATACCACCATTCTCAAAATATTTTCTGACCCGTAAACCTCACCCTAACCAAAAATCACAATTTAATCACCCATGAAGCGGAGAGGTATATTTATAATTGGGGGAATGTTTTCAAAATGCAGTTGAGAGATTGAAAAGAAGTCGCTTTTTGTACGGAAGCTAGACACGTATACGTTCTTTGTTAAATACAATGTAAACCATTTTATCCTGTTGGCACATTGACCGTTTTGGATCTGACTCTTTTCATTGAATAACGGCTCTTTGAAACCTACTCAATGATAAATGCCTTGCTTGTTTAACAGGTGTCATGCTTTTTTGCGCCTCCTTGATAAAACCAATCCCGATGCCCACCATATCTCATGCACCTTTCAACCCAATCTCCACCGACTGTCAAACGTATCATCGCCAAAGCAAATGTTTTGCTAACAGGGTCACGTGGTTTTTTACGCGATGAGCGATATTGGGCGAATGATGAATCGGTGCACTCGGACGATCTCCGTATAAACATATGTATAGCAGATTTTTGCTCTGGTTTTGTTTTCCCTTTTCCAATTCCGTATTGGCTTACATAAGAGGAAAAGATAGTGAACTCGTTTCCCCATAGAAAAAAGGACATTCGATAGATGAATATAGACGGGAACATTGCACGGAAAGCATAGCGATGATATTTTTCAATCACATTTTAAAGTGTTTCCATGCCTTTTTGTAACGTTTTCCAGCTTAGAGATTGCATCAGCTATCCACTGTAAACTGGATGCACCTTGCTAACCGAAACCGTACTACTCGATGTCACACTCCGTATTGTTGTAAGCTTCTAAATTTTATAAATGCAACGATGGCATGACAAGGAGAGATAAGAAGACTTTGGTTGGCAGCGAGATTTTTTCTCTCCACGCCACGGCCTTAATGGAAACCCTTTAGCATCATTAGTTTACCACAAATACGGCTTCTTACTAAATGGACTTTAAAAACTTTTGGGACAAACCATCGTTTTATTCCAGTTAAACTTTTCAAAAATGAAGAGAAAAAAAATCGGACATTTTTTTTATATGTCATATATTTTATCTCATCTAAATGTCATCGCATTCTCACATGATATGTTCATCTAAAACAAATATCAGCGTCATAAAACAATAGACCGATCACACCATTCCAGATAAGCTTTACTGCACATGCGCTCGTTTTCAACTAGATGTCAAGGGTTTGATTGGAATTGTGGCGGCGATGGCGATACAAGACTCAACGTGAAGGGATGCGACAATGTCGCTCCTCTTGATGGATATTCGCGTGACTGCACAGGCACTTGCCTTCACATATGGTTACAGCCAATGAAGAGATTATTGTTGGTGGCATGAATCATGGAACAGTCTCACTGGAAGGAACGACGTATGCTGGATTCTCGTGGAGATCATAAATTCAAGCTATGCCGAATCTCAACCAATGTATTAAGAGATCGCAGGTCACCTGTGAACCTCAGGAAATGTTTTGTTTTATAACCATTTCTTGCGCCTTGGTGGTTTCATTACTACGCTCTGTAATGGTGTTTGAAACCTGACAAACTATAACGAAACACCTTGATTAATAAATTAAATTTAAGTTTTCTAGTTATACTCTAAATTTTTAATTGACACTTTTCGTTTTCTCGTATGTGATTGTCATGTTTCATCGACCACCCACAATCGTCTATTCCCTACCTTGCGTCCCGTGATAGCCTTTTGTCCTAACCGGTGACGACGCAGCGACAATCATCGAGACAAATAGCGTGTCTTTCACGGGGGCTTTTAGCGGTAAAAGTGCTCGCTTTGAGGGTCACAGCATTTTTGATATGTTCGCCATTAACCTCATATTTTTTCGGGTCCCGAGACACGATCGGGACATGGCATCATGGCCTATTTGGGTGACTAGGAAGAGCAGATTATAATTTTTATGTAGATACACCAGTATTTTACAAATGCGGTTTATTATTGTTGGGATTGAGCGCTCTTTGACGCTTCAATATCATGAAGTTTTAGACATGCATTATTTTGTGGAAAAACGTAGTTTGTGCCTTATGATGCTTCAGCGTTGGAATTGTACATTTTGAAAAGATGCAACCTGTCATTTATTGTGCATCCTTTAACACACTAGTCGATTGCAATTTTTGCATCATTTTCCTGAGGTACGGTTTCTAAGTTAACGTCTTAAGAAGATCATGTCTTTCTTTCAGTGCCCCTAAACTGCATGTGAACTTGTTATGAGTTACGAATTTCGGCCCCATTTCAGTTTGGAAGATGTCACATCCTATTTGAGTCATCGTATTTCCTAGTAACCCCGGTTACTTAAGTGAATACCTTTATGACTGGCCAGATTATTATGAGAACAAATGGTCCAAATTGTGACAAATCCAGGCAAAGTGCGATGCAATAAATTCATTTCCTGAACACTTCGCTCTTGCTCAAATGCCAGGTCTCTTTCATAGCAAACGTCGCCGAATCAAGGGGTGTTTTTGGGAAGGGGGTCACTACCCTTACCATGAGGCTATTACAGTTAATATTGATCACGAAACTTTTTAAAAAAAGTTCGAATACAAATATTTTAGATAATATCTTTTCAATAATCACAGAAAGGTTTCTGTGCAGAGGGTGAAGTGGGATGGGTGAGGGGCGGTACTTGAGGGTTTGGCTTTGGCTTATTTCTGTTCAATATTACATTTTAGAATATCTTCAATTCATTTTAATTTTTCTCATTACTACTCATAACTAGGTTTGTTAGTTTACTAACCTCAACTGTTCAAGATTGCCAATAGATTTGCGTTAAGAAACAATGCAATTTCATTTTTGTACCGTAAGTGTTCAAAAATATAAAAGCCACTTTATACCCACCCAACCCTCCCCACCACCTTGGTTCTCATTATCTGTGTCCCTAGACCGCAAATAAATCAGCCCTCTCTAGTTACCATGCTCACCATGCTATATTCTTATTAAACTTATTAGCCCCTTAAGGACTAACTAAGCAATATAGTCTGAGATTGATAACTTATCGTTATTTTTTTCTCTGAATAACCATTAATTTGTGTCCTTTTTTTCTCTTTCTCGTCCCTCAATGATAATGAAAGGGCCAATAAAAGATTAGCATTAAAGCCTGGATGTGAACAATAAATGTGGCAAATAGGGAAAAGTCAAGTGTCATGACGAGTGATAATTCATCCAATTAGTGACCAGGGTTGTTTATGGTCACACGTACAATGGGCAAATATGTTAGCCTTTCAGGAGTTCCGTTTTTATCCCCCGTGAAACGGAGGGATATTGGGTTGAGCTTGTCCGTCTGTCCGTCCGTCTGTCCGTCCGTCTGTCTGTCTGTCTGTCCGTCCCCCCTCGACATGGGGTAGTTTGTGCACGCGAGTTGGGTATGAAGGAGTTGAGCTAGAGCCTTCAAATTTTATACACGTATAAACCAATATCTGAAGTTGTGCCTCGTGAAAGTTTCATCTCGATCGGTTGAAAATTGTCCATTCTGGAGCACTTTGAAAATTGTCGATTTTAAACTTTTTTTTCAGATGCCAAGCCCTTTGTGCACGCGAGTTTGGTATGTAAGAGTTGGGCTAGAGCTTTCAAATTATATACACTTATAAACCAATATCTGAAGTTGTGCCTCGTTAAGGTTTCATCTCGATCGGTTGAAAATTGTCGATTCTGGAGCACTTTAAAAATTGTCGATTTTTTACTTTTTTCAGGTGCCAAGCACTTTGTGCACACAAGTTTGGTATGAAGGAGTTGAGCTAGAGCTTTCTAATTGTATACACGTATAAACCAATATCTGAAGTTGTGCCTCGGCAAGGTTTCATCTCGATCGGTTGAAAATTGTCGATTCTGGAGCCTTTGAAAAATTGCAAATATATCATATTTAATCGAGGCAATGCTGGTGATAATATAGGATATTATCTTTTAAATATGTGTGTATTTGGATGATAGTCACTATTTGCCCTGACTTAGCGAGTTGTGAAGCACAAATTCAATCTCATCATAGTTTCAGGTCGATCCGTCTCCAATTTTCTTCAATGATGGAACCAGCTTTAGATGAATTAAGCCAGAGCTCTATTGAAGCTGTGCTTGTCAGGGTTTCATGTCGATCGACCACAAATATTCAAAATGAAAAGGTGTGATGAAAACGTTGTGAGAATGACGTTGT